>PVJC01005455.1:0-58944 GCA_004026665.1 Murina feae | reverse complement strand
TTCGCTAGAGGCAGTTTAATCGGAGCTGAGCTGAGGGGCGAAGCTTCACTTTCCCTCCTGCCGCAATGGAAAGGGCTGTTTACTCAGGTCCGGGAGTGGCGGCCGCCATGTTGGCTGGGCTAATTTGCATACAGCCACTCTGATTGGCTGGTGGGCGTGGCTTACCCTGTCTCGGAGAAACGGTTAATTTTAATATTTCGCTTTTATTAGTTTAGATGATGGTGCTTTCATATGCCAGCGCACATTGGCTTAGCACAGTCACGTGTCTTGGAACCACCGTTAAACCACCCATATATCTTAAATCTGAGCACCAAGTCTCCTTGGTGACTTAGAAGGCAAGTTCACAGCCACTCTGGCAGGCACACAACATACTGCTGTCACTGTTGGCTCTGTTTATAAACCATCTCTTAGAGAACATGCTCTCAGGTCTTTGATATGTCTTATTTTTAGCATGATTGGTCTGAATGGCCGAAAGGTCATCTTCTCTCTCTCTCTCTCTCTCTCTCTCTCTCTCCCTCCCTCCCTCCCTCCCTCCCTCCCTCCCTCCCTCTCCATCCCTCTCCATCCCTCTCAATTTTGAAGAACTGCTGTAAATCCATCCATTAACAGACATCAAAATAGCACTCTAATGTGCATGGATTTGCACGGGGCAATGAGGAGGTGAGGAGGCACCAGCTGAAGGCATATCCCTTCCCTCACACAGTTCATAATATAACTTGAGGGACACGATCACCTGGAAGGCTATAACCACAATGCAAAGGCCTCCACAAAACGAAAGATGCTCTTTTACTCATGGAACAACAAACACTGACTTTGTGCCTAAGAGGGCCACCGACAGCATCCTAAGTTCGGGGACTTAATAGTTCATCCTTTGCCTGGTAAGGGCTCCAACTGAACACAGACCAAAACAACCCACCTTTAGAATAGCTCCTCGTTATAATACAGTTTATGAAAATGGCGCCTATGGAAAATTGGACTCTCACTACTGCAGACTTACTTCCAGTGGCACTCAAAGGAGGACAGGTTTAATTTCTGACAAGCCCCAACGGCTTGCCTCTCTCCATCCCCGCCTCTGCACTTAATTTGCATTGACACTCTCCTCTCTACTGCTCGGCTCCACAGAGGGTTGTGAGATGGCAGGGCAGCCAGCCTTGCACATGGCCCGGAACCAGTTTTCGTGCTCTTTGATGGAAGGTCAGGTGGAAAGGCCCACCACTGGCACCATTAATCTGGTCACCCAGAGACCATCGGCTGGCTCAAGAACAGCTTACAGGTGAGTGATAGACAGAGTCATTGCCGGCTGACTGTATCAGGGGCTATTATGACAGCCATAAAGAGAAAGGGAAAAATTGAACAAGGGAAGAATTACTCCTGAAAGGGACATGAAGAGAGACACAAATGCCTTCTTACAAAAGTTAAGCATCAGAAAGTACCAGTGGAGCTGGGCTGCTCACGGTCCTCAGAGTGGACAGCATTCTTTGAAATTGTCGAAGTTTGAATATTAATGAGGGGTCACCACGTACCGAAGCACAGGTCCGAATAGAGAAAGCCCAGGTATCCGTTCTCTCCCCTCAGGTGAAAGGTGAGCGAACAGGATGAGAGAGTTTGTATGAAGAAGACACATTGATGGCATTCCTTGGGTTTCTAGACAGAAATTAGACTTAAGGAACTCAACCCTGTACATTATCCGAAATCCTTTACCCAAAACCAAGCAGCACATGTTAGCGATCATTTTGCAGTTGTTAAGGTTGGTGATTTATTTTCAAGGATGGCCAAACAAAATGGGGAAAAAGGAGGAACTAGTCACAGTACTAATACTACAATTTTAGGTGCTCCAAATGAATATATGCATGTGAATTATGCAATGTCCAGTGGTGGTTAATGTGGGATGAGGTGGAAAAGCATGATTGGTGGAAAGTAATTTCATTCAAAAGTAATGTGGGGAAGTTAGTTTTAAGGATAACTCTGCTGAGTTGTGTTCATCTTGACCCATGAGTTGTCTGTATTTACTATTGACAAGAAAAAAAAAAATCGGTGGTCTCTTCACCAGAGGCAATGTTGAGAGTTGTGTATTTTAAAGGGAGGAAGTAATCTGACGGATGATACAATGAAGTTCCATATTTCATGCAGCATTTTCTTATTTTGCTCTGCTACCTGGGAAAGACTTACAGGATGACATCAAGGCTCCAGGAACATGTTGGAGCTCTAAGCATATGGATGTGTGTTGTATTCATGCCTCATTGACCTCCCATCATCAGGCCTTATTCCCCAAAGGCTTTCGTACAGATGAACCAAGAAGTTGATCACGCGTAAGCACCACATTTTTTATTAACGTGCTTAGTGCAAAGATTTCTGAATCATTTACGTATTCCCCCATCTCAAATACTATAGGAATCGATTTCTGTAGCTCCCTGTGATGTTGCCAAGTGACTGTAGGGTGCTATCTAGTAATACAGCCCCGAGAAATACAGGGCTATTTGCTTTCACACATAGGGCCCCAGACAGTCATATTCTGGGTGTTTGTCTACTTTCGGTAGTTCTTAGTCTTATCTCTTCTGGTCAGGGCTCACTTCCTGCTATGATCTCCTTGCCTCTACCAGCTCCTTAACTTTCTAAATTATTTCTTCTTATCTCTCATGTGCTTGGGAAACAGATAACTAGAATAGCTTACATTGTATGTAAGACAAAAGGAAGCCAGTACAAGTGAGAGCTGGACAAGCTCATCTGGGAATAAAATGCAGTTGGTTTGGGGTATGATATTTCCACATCTGGTTTGGCTTCGCAGAGACATTTTTACAAATGGTGTGTTTCTCAGCTATATTCCAGACAATTAATAATACTGAGTTAATAATGGCCGGAGAAATGAGGTCTGCTAATATGAATTATAAAAATAACCACCGTGATTAAGTAAAATGCACTCTATCTATGGAACATACATCTTTTCTTTCAGCTTCAAAATGCAAAGCGGCAAATAGCAATAAACCAGCAACTGAAGGGAAAAGGTGAGACCCGTGTTTTGTCTTTCTGTTCCACAGATACAGTGGAGAGGTCACGCAGTGCTGTCAGAGGGGATCGTGCCTTTTGCTGACTCAGAGCAAAAACACATTTGCCATTCAAAAGACAAATTAAATGGGGCATGGATCATGCTACCTGGACCTCCAGACTCAGTTATCTGCTGGGACCAGGCAACTGTCAGTTTTCTCCAAATGCGCCTAAACACAGAAGTCTTTGCTTCTGCGTGGACAGAATGTCTTTGTCGCCTTTTTAAGTTGGAACAAATATCACCAAGCAGTCCAGAGCAGATGTGTCCCAGGAAAAACTGACACAGATTCCTTTAAGACAGGAGCAGCCACCTCAGCTCCAGTGCTGGGATGGGCGGTAATAGGATTAAAGGAGCTAGAAAGTGGTATTGTGACCTAACATAACTCGCAAAGCTATTGCACCCAGAGCCCTGGAATCGGGGACCAGCTGGGGAAAGAATTCACACATCCTGGGCAGCATCCCTGTGATCAGATGCCCCTGTGGGGACAGCGGTGAGCCTGCCCACCAGGTAGCGCTGCCTGGAAGAAAACGTCAGGCTGCGGTGGGCAGCTCGGAGGAGAGCAGGGTGTCGCTGCGAAGCATGTGCTGGCAAGACGCAGGAAGATCCTGACATGAGAACATTTCTGGACAGAATCTGAGCTGGCAAGGATCCCTGGACACCCAGGGCAACTGTGTCTGGAACACAGAGGCTCCAACTTCTCATCTGAACAAATGACATGGCACCCCAGGGAAGCTAAGGTCCTTAGGCCAAGAGCCCATGGAAAAACCAAGGGCATTCCGATAATAGAGGCACAGTTTTCCCTGTGTAAGCACTGTTCACAAGCAGAAATAAACTTCGCAGAAAGGACAAGGGAGAAGGGATTTAGCCGGAGCATTACAGGAAAGCCATGGCGAACTGTTTGAAAGGCTCAGTAGCAGGGTGATGAGAGGGAGGGGAGAGGTAGTGTGCCTCCTGGAAGGGTCAGGACTGTCCCGGTATAGGACTGTCTCATGAGACAATAAGAAGAAGGCTCCAAAAGATCAAAAAGCCACATGTCAAGGATGTCGAGTACAGGAAAAGAACACGTCAGCCCTGCCGGCAGGGTTGAAATAATATTCTCAGAGAGAAAGGTCAACAGGCCCCAAAAGGTACAAAACAGTTTTTTCCAAAGGGATCCCCACGTGCATTGCCAGGGGCGCCACATTCTTGTCCCGTCAGCCTTGTAAGCTGGTTAAAGGGCTTTCTGCCAACAGCCTCGCTCTCTTCCCTGAAGCTGCCTTCTTCTCGTCTTCCCACATCAAGTGCAAGAAGCAAACTGCTGTTGGTATCAATACAGGATGTGACGAGTAGAACGCCGCAAATCCCAGGTCTCTCAATATTAAATGCTCGGTCCCCCCCCCCAATGGCGTTCACTGGCCCCTACGCCTGTGCTCTTGCTTTGCAATAGAAGGTTCCAAGAGATTGGAGGAATGCTCTCTACAAATTCCACTGCAACTTCAAGGTGAACGTGCTGCTGAGGATGGTAAGTACACCGAGCGATGACTAGCATACCAGGCAGGTAGGGATGTCCCTGCTCCACTTCCTGGTCAGAGAGCTGATTTCACTCAATTCCAGAGGCCTGTCTTCATCAGGAGCCATGAGCTTCATGGAGCTGCAGACCATGTCACCTTCGAACCACTGTGCCCCATACATTGGCATGACCACGAGCCGTCGGATGGTTGACGACAATTTTTTTTATTTTTGGTGAATGGTAAATAAACCAGTGATAGAACAGAGACCTTTTAAAATCCAGAAGCAGGAGCATGGGAAATCTGCACATATGGAGACTCAGGACTTTGGCCAGCACATCGTTTCTTAGGGGAGAAAATGGGGCCATCCCTACCATAGTGACCTGGGCTGACAAAGGACTGCAGTTACGGGCTGCAGCACCTTCTGTCTTCAGGGCCTTGGAAGGAAGTCGGGGAGGATCTGGACACATCTAAGAATTTCTCAAAAGTGAAAAAAGTCCTCAGCACCCATTTCTACACCTGCCTTTGGTGCAGAAGTATCAGCCACTGTGGACATTCTCTAGATCGCTTCCTCGCTACTGGTGAGTACCTTTCATTTTTCCTCCTGCTCTTTCCTACCCCATGGCACGTTTGGCTCAATCATTTCTTTTCTGCACCTCTCATTGTGGGAAAGTTTGACCAAAATGTTCAGCTCCCATTTAACCGCGTTCTGGTAACGAGTTAAGAATTAACTGCAAATGCAATGAGAAGGCTTTCCGGAGTAGAGTTAGAGATTTTCAAGGCAATTAGCACTGATTTGCACTACAAGAATTAAAAAGGAAGACACCGAAAAATTGTTTTGAAGGAGAACAAAACAAAACTAGTCACACATACACAACCCATAAAAAGGCTTCCAGCACTGGCTGCAAGTGATACCATTGGATGACAGAAGAAACACACCAGATTAGCCAATTAGCATTCACCCAAGAAAAGCAAATGTTGTGGAGGGGGTGGGGGTGGGGGAGCTCATCAACAGTACTATCAACTTCACAATAGCCCTAGCCGTTTATCTACCCAAAGCAAAGGCTGTCTCCCCACGTTTTTGTGACCCTCTCAACAATTCTGGGTGGTGGTGGTGGGGGGGGAATGTTAGTTCAACATTATCGCCAGCCAGAATATGGCTCTATTTATGTGACAAGTTGACAACATACAATTTCATGCTTGTTGAACTGATCGGTGTTATATATTCACTGTGAATATTATGGAGCTTCACCATTATAAATATGAAACGGTATACACTTATTCAAAATAACTCCAGCAGTGGCAATTTATAACTTGGTTGTTTGTGTTCTGAGGAGGTCCAAATGCCACCTTAAGAAGCTGCAGCATGCAGAAACAGATGTGCAGTGTGACTGTGACCAAAATGGATTGACGATGACCTACGTGAAAGCAAGCTATTACATTTTGGTCTGCATGGCAGCTGACACTGGTTTGTATTTAGATATGTGACTGTTGGGAACACTGTGTCCTGAAAGCTCTGTTTAAACATCGGCCAAGGCATTTGTCTCCTGGACTAATTATTTTACCACCCTGCTATGGCAAGGATCACTTTTTTTTCCCTTTAGAAAAAAGGAATGTGAGTGTGTAAGCACACACACAGGCACACATCTCCACGGTGCCGTGTAAAGTTACAAGTACTTTAAACCTTGGTCGTGTCAGGTGAATGTTGGCAAGGGCCCTCCAATGCCTGCAAAACAGGATTGTACCACTTTCTGGATCAGGTGCCTGAGAACAGGACAAGGCCACCAACCATCAAATCCTAAGCTGCCCCAGCAACTGCTTTTGGTCAGATTTTTCCTCCTTTTCCCTCCCCTTAACCCCCTGCCCGTTCTTTCTCTTACTAGTGCACACGTGTTTGCTCCCACAATAACAGATTTGGAAGAGAGAAGAACAACACAAGTTATCCAAATGTGGAAGGAATTGACGGAACCAGGCACCATGCTCAAGCTAGATATCAAAAATTTGCATAAGTAGTTTTCCAAGGACAGGGTGCTATTGGGAACAAAATTAATTGCTTGTATTGTATGCAAGTATCTCAACCTTGACCGAGTGTGTGGCCCCTTCCCTGCTCCTCTGTTACCTAAGTGCACCCAGAAAGTCCTGTGCAGAGGCTCAGGTTAGTTGTCCTCTGCAGGCAGACCTAAAAACGTTACGGTTTACTAATTTATTATTTAATTGATTTTTAAAATTTTTTATCTTTAGGGAGACCTATCAAAGCTATTGTTTACCCAAGAGTCTTCAACATCTTTCTTTGACTCTTCAGAAAAATAAATCCAAAACAGCTTAAATATAGATGATGTTGTTCTAGGATTTCTGGTTATTCTTTGCCTCCTTTGTGTTTGTTTGTGTGCTTAATATTAGGTGACACCCCTAGCTCGTGTTTTGAAATCTAGTAAAGGGTTCAGTGACCAGAACCTTGGATCATTCTGAGACATTTTAATTCTAGTGTTTAGGAACTTCTCGATTCTAACATAGTTCACTACCCAAAATCTGCCTCTCTCTCTAGTTTTCTCCTCTTGGACTAAAGTCAAGGTGTTGTCGGTCTGTCTAGTAAATCCAACTCACACAATAACATAATCACACACATTAATTTCTCGGGGACCTTGGTGGTTCTTATCTCCTTGCTTTTATGATCTCTTAGGAACAGCCAGGAATAGCAATCTGCAGCCTGTTTGTAAAGTCATCTTAGTCCGAACCTCGCCTTCTCCTCTTTTATCACACGGCCGGATTCCGCAGCTAAATCCCACTCACCCTGGCAAAATTTGCTCCGAGCTCCATTTCAGAATAATGTAGGTATTCTCTGTGTGTGTGGAACACATCAAAGGTGTCACAGTGGGCAATTATCATTTCAATGAACTATTCATTAATAGAAGATGGTGTGTGTGCTTAGCTCAGATATATGATACGCTGCCCACTGTACACGATACAGCCTGCAGCTACTGAGTTCATGGTCACCAGCGTGGCAGGCGGGCCACTCTGTAGTTCACACAGCCCCGGTTCCTCTCTGTACTTTGCTCAACTTTATTTTACCACTATATCACCTAGAACATTAAACGCAGTGCTCAAGCTCTGTGTTAAATCACAATTGTTTCCTATTAAGTGTTCCGAGCTACCCATTTTTATTAACCATTATTTATTAAATCCTTAATAACATAGATAAAATAGTTAGTTAATTTGTGTGTTGAGCCATGGATGTTAATTTGTAAACATAATAACATACTGCAATCATTTGCATAATAGCATTTTAATCTTTTTAGTAAAAGCTGTAATTCCCTACAAAGTACACTGCAGTAGAAGCTAAGTGACTATTGGTAATAATACAAAAGGCCTGAAAATTCTGATCCTATTATGGTGTTGGAACATACCCAAACTGCTTCCATAATCTCTGAAATGTTACTGCTCTCTGATTTAGGTGTCTGTGTCAAGAATAAAAATGAAGTATAACTGCTAGCAGTAGACTATTTCCTAAGTGTAATTTAGTATTCACTAAGCACCAGCACTTTGCAAATAGCTCTGAGGCTTTCCTTCAACGTTCCAAGCTCCAGCTACACCTACAGAGTGAGAAACACCGAGGCACGGACTCCCCACCCCGTGGTGCCAAAGACCGGGCTCTGATAAATCGTGCTGATTTGGCACAAGGCAGGGAGGGCACTGGCCACCGAGTCTTCTCCTTCCTCCTGCCCTAGTTAAACCCCCTTGAGGTGACTGCCACCCATCGAGCAGAAGTGTGGAAGAGACTGAGAAAGTAGAAGAAATACTTCAGGAAGTTACTTCTAGGGGAAAAAAAAACAATCTACAGGAGGTTTGGTATCTAGAGCCCATTAACACCAATCATGAGACTGTTCAGAAAAAGAAGAAGGTAGTTGTTTAAAAGTCAGGCCAAGTCATTGTACACAAGATCTGGTAATTCATTAATCCATCCTGCCACAAACCTTGAATGAATAACTTGCGGTAGTAATGGAGATGGGCAGGTCTACAAAGTGTCAGTGTTGAGAATCGGAATCTATGCAAGTTATAACAACATTATTTTGGACCAGAAAAAGGCACGAGAGTATCTCCTATCATTGTTTTTGCAACAAATGGCGTCATGGATAAGAAGTCATTTGTCTTCGTAAAATGTTGCTCTTGCCAAGAATATGAATGTGTATTTCATTGTGTATCCCTCACCCCTTTCCCTTACTCTCATGCTAGCTGCTTGTAATTCAGCATCTTTAAGCAGGCGCCGGTAAAACACAGCACCCAGCTCCGCTTTCAGATTCTAGTGCGCACTGAGTTGAAAGTAACCTGAGAGGTTAAAGAAGATGGGAGAAAAGGGTCCTTACAAAATGGTTTTTTACACCACAGGCAATTCATGTCGGAAAGCCCACAATAAAAGTTTCTGCTCCTAAAAGAATAGGCGCATAATTATAGGGACAAATTAACCTTGTTAAAAATGTAAAGCTGGGGCATGAAGCACAGAGGGAGCGATTCGGCTTAGCAAGGCGGTGTCTCGTGTTCATCTTTTTATCTGCTTTGTGTGTTGATCTCATTCAGAGGTGAGCCATCTGCTGGGCTGTCTTTCCACGATGTTGTATGTAGACAGGGGACAGAGACAAATAGACACAGAATATGTATAAGGTTACCACGCCATTGCTATACAAACAGACTGTCCCATGCAGCATCCTGATTCATGATTACTTTAATGGACTCTAATATCTTTGAAGTAAATCAAGAGGCAATGAACCACTCTTTCCCTGATTCCTCTCCAAGTTTTCCTCCTTGTGAATGTGAGTCTGCATTTTCCTGGCCTCAAAGATATCCAACTGGAGTGATTTTTATTGAGATGACCTCGTGGAGAGTCCAGGGGGTTGGAAAAGCCTATGGCAGGCCCCTAAAATGGCTCACAAATTTCTTGCCGTGCCCAGAGTATTTGCCACAAAATAGTTTGGTCTTTACCCAGAAAAGCACAAAACAGTGGGCTCTACAATCAGTATGCCTAATCAAACATACAGAGTCTCACTTTCCAAAATTGCAGATGGCTAAGAACTGGATTGACTTCCATGAAAATACAGCAGACAATCTCATCTCCTATAACCACAACCTATACTCACCGAAGCACCTGCCAGGAAAGTTCGTGATGGTAAGAGACGGTCATGTAACCAGCACCCTGTGACTTGCTATTTATTCGTAGGGGTTGATGCCAATAGACATAACACCACGGGTCAGGACGCCCAAGCTGTATTTTTCCAGTGGTCAGCATAATGGCGGGGAAGAAATAGGGTGATAAACCAGATGTTCCCAAGATAAGGCAGATGTTATCAAGCCAAGAAGTCTAAAGCCGCCTTTAACAGAGGTGTGATGAACACACACACACACACACACACAGACACACACACAGGAACAAAACTATTTCAACTCCCCATAAGATAAGCCGACAGGAGAATGTGTAGCTAAGCAGCACACAGGCTGGGTCAGGTCGTTGCTGTCTGATTTGTGATGCTTCGGGATGAGCATCTCGCTGATTTATTCCCAGAATTTGGAATTTTGTGGTAGACTACAAATGCAAAGATAAGTACAACATAAATTTTTTAAATACTCCATAAGTCTCCATGAGTTTCAACATTCTTCAATGTTCTTATGTTACAGCCAATTATCTCCCCACTTAAATGGCTATTATTTCCTAACTTGAAGTCTATGTGCTCCGTAAGTGTCATTACCAAGTGTGGCAAAAATCTGGTGGTGGGCTGTAAATTTAATTTAAATGACAAACATTTATTGATTGCAAATTGGAAATTCCAGAAATCTTGCCAAAGCGATTATTATAAGTTAATTCAGTCTCTCTACATAACAGAGGAGAATTTATGCCTCTGATGATTGAATTCAGGTGAGACGGTTTCTACACACACTTCATTTGCTCTGTTTGTTTTGTTAAAATTCTGAGAGGTTTGCCATTCATAGAAAAGTCTGTCGGACCGCGGCACATTAGAAGCCGGAATTCATTACCATGGAAGGCTGCAGAATTCCTCCAAGGAGACAAGTGAGAAAAAGCAGACACCATGCAAATTGGTGGATTGGGTTAAAAATGTTCTGCCCCGAGGCAGCAGGGAGATGGAGAGCCCCTTTGTAAAAGGATTCACAAGTCTAAGAAAGTACTTCAACTCCTGACGGTGGGCAGAAACTTAACCAGGAAGCCAGCCATGGAGTTCTGATTCTCTCTGGAACATTTTTGAGTTAGCATTCTTTTCACCTCCCTCCCTAACTCAACTCATATTCATCAGGGCTGATGGAATTTTCCTTCAAGGTATTTCAAGTCTTTGTTCCCTAGACACTATCCCTTCTGCTGTCACCTTGTCCCTTCCCTGCACCTGCCTCGCAGAGGGTTGGGAATGTGGCTGGGCCTGCTGTCTCATTTCCCCTACTATCTGCTGGACCATAGTTCTTGCAGCTATTGGAATTATCATTCTTAAGTACCAGCTCCATTATATGACTCTGCTGCTTAAAAAACTCTCTAAGGACACCCTATTTCCTATCTACCATAGAAACTCTAAACATTTTTAACTGGGTTCTCATGCCAGCTCAGATTTTGTACCCACCCTAAATCCAAATGCACTGCTACTCCTATGTTCTCGGTAATGTATATTTTAGTTTGAGTAAACCAAGCTCCTCATCTCTCTCTATGAAAACATTTCACATTAGTTCTATTATCAGCCTTGGTGATATTATTCTTACCAATTCCCTCTTTAGCTAGGACACACACACACACACACACACACACACACACACACACAGTCCTGCATTGTTTGCTAATTGCTTCACTTTTTTTTTTTTCATTTGGCCTCCCAAACTTTTATCATTAGGAAACAGACTGTTAGTGCTTTATAGGTAATCTTCACATTACCTAATGCAGTCCACACCATTAAAAATACATGATGGTCAAGTCACTCATTATGTTGCACATATTTATTGAGTGCTTTGTGCTGTTTTCTAAGAAAAATGTCTAGGAAAATGTCAGTGAATAACACAAGGAGGGTTCCAGGCCCCCAAAATGCTCAGAGTCCATAGAATAGCCAAGTTTGTTTTGAACTTTCTGATAAGTACAGCACATATGCTCATTTTAGAAAGAAACAGAATATAATTGAAAGTCTGAAGAAGGAATATAAAATCTATATTTCTATCAAGATGATCAGATATTCTTGAAAGCTTTAAGCCAGCATTCCTTTGGTGGAATACAGAGGATAACTTACAGACAACTGACAGCACACTGCTCCCCACTTTTTGTCCTGTAAACGTTCACAGTATCAGACCTTAGGGAGAGTTAAGTAATTGCCCGAGGTGAGTGCTGGCTACAGTTGTGAGCCCTTCTCTCCCCACTAGCAAACGCGGGCTTCAGAACATACTATGACATCCTCATTCACCTTGTTCTAAGAACCCCAAGTAGCTGCATGCTTAAGTAAGAATGAATGAAGGATGCCCATTAAAGCAGATGTTAAAATAAAGCAGGGACAAGGCGGCTCCGGGGACTCAGAAGGAGCACTGTGTTATTTAAACTAACCCGATGCCACCCATCTCTACACAGCGCCATGTGATAAAAACAGTCCTTTATTCTCCTCCTTCAAACAAAGCACAAAGGCAAGACAGGGAAGGA
Source organism: Murina feae (assembly GCA_004026665.1). Classification (NCBI taxonomy): domain Eukaryota; kingdom Metazoa; phylum Chordata; class Mammalia; order Chiroptera; family Vespertilionidae; genus Murina; species Murina feae. Next base: position 46,751 of record PVJC01005455.1, on the reverse strand, counting down.
AGTTATGTTGCAATATTCCTGAAACATAAATCTTGCTCCCAGCCAGTCCAGGGACAGTATCCTGTTTGCCTGACACATGGGTCGGATTCACTGGAGGCTGGACCGCTGGGCTCCGTGTCCTGTTTTTCTAAACGGCTTCTGAATCATACCTGGTTACCTGCATGTACACATCCAAACACAGGCTGTGCTAGCAGAGAGCGCTGTTGGTGTGTACAGTTACTCAACCCACGTGTACAACTGAGTGTTGGCACACCTTGCTCCCACTCAGGAATTCACTGTTTCCTCAATTGTGACATTCAATGGCATCCTTTTTTATTCTCCTTCTAACGTTACATAAAAATTAAACTTAGATTCAAACGTATGGAGTAAGCCAGAGGAAGAAATGCCCAGTTACTCCCAGGATTTGAACATTCTGCCTTTAACATTCTCCTGTCTGTAGCTCTAAATATCCCTTTCTTTCTGCTTTGATTGGACTTCAGAAACCCTGTGCCAGGGGTGTCATCCTTAAGCCAGGGGAGAGGGTGCAACTCTAGGGCCTTATTTCATTCTCAGAATGCAAGGCAGAAACCGCTTGTTATTGGCAGACCAGAGGTGGCAGAGACCGTGACTGTTTTTGGCTTGCTCAGTACAAGGTCTTCACAAATGTGATGAGGCAGGGTTTTGGGAACTGGAGGGAAGGAAGCGCAGGTTGAAGTCCGCAATGGGAGGTTTAAAGGCACAGGCTCTGGGAACTGGCTTCATGGAACATGCAGCACAATGCCTCGGCTATTCAAGGGTTACTTTGCTGCACACGGTCCTTCTTCACAGGGAAAGACACAATTTTAGAATTCCATCTAAGCTCAACTTGCCCATTTTCCCCCCGTTAGACAAAAAGATGTCTGAATTTAGTACCAGAGAGGAAAGAGTAGAGGCATTGGCTGCACGCAAATGCTGGGGAAGCTGGGGCTATTTGTCATGGTGTTGCTACATATGGCCTTACCCTTTGCACAAAGAAGAATGGTTCTGTGAGCAGAGAAAACTCTGAGGGGGGGGTTATCTATACAGTCACTTTTGCTGTCTGATACCAAGAGAATTCCTGACATATCAATCCTGAGGTCCTGGGTGTCTTGATTACTTTGTATGGCTTCTGAGTCTTCAGACCCTATTTACCCAAATTGTATTTTGTCTGGGAAATCTGACCAATTCATCCTCAATGTTTCATGGAGGGAACTTTCAAGGACTTTTTCATTTGTGTTTGTGTGTGAAGGATTTCTCAACTTTAGCAACGTTGTCACTTGCAGCTAAATAGTTCTTTGTTGTGGGGGCTGTCCTGTGCATTATAGGATATTTAGCAACATCCCTGGTCTCCACCCAGTAAATGCAAGTAGCATCCCCTACCCCTAGTCCCGACAATGAAAAAGGTGTCCAGGCATTGCTAAATGTTTTCAGGGGCACAAAACTGCCTTTAGTTGAGAAATACTGGGTTAAAATAATCTAAGGATAGAATATAAAAATGAACCTTGTGTCTTAGAGCACTGAAAATAATTCAATCAGTGGTATAAACTTATATAGGAAAACACAAAAGTATGTCTTTGCATAGCATAAGGACCTATAGATAACAAACTGGTTACTGAACCAAGTTTCCCCAGGTGTAAATGACGACCACCTTATGCAGAGGCTACAACATGGAACATGGGGATGCACAGCCATGAAGAAAGTTGTCTCTTCTGAAACCAGCCTACCAGGGAGGCATGGACTACCATCCACCCCACCACATACACCGTTCATTTATTCCAGAACCACTGTCTGAAAATTCATGGCATTCACCCAATACAGAATAACTGATTTTCAGATAAGAGTCTATAGAGATGGACATTTTCAAAAGTACTGTTTATTTAATGCAGCATGACTTAAAACGAGCCTGCAACCTGACAAGCGTACTGAAAGAGGAATGCTCATTTTACCAGTTCTAACCAGCCATGTCCTCGCATGAACTCTCTAAGACCCGGCTGAGAAGCCTGGGAAAGTGTAACTAACCACAGACCTTCAGCATTTTCTCCCCTGTATTGCTCCTCCCCAGCCCTGCCTCCAACACCTTAAGGCCTCTGCTCAGGCCCATGTAAGGCCCCAGACATATTACAGAATCTGAGCCGTGGGCAGAACCTACAGCCACCTCAGCTGACCAGTTCTCCCTGCTCATGTCAACCAACACTGAGAGGAAAAGATTCTGTTCTATTTTTAAATATATTGAGCAAAGAAACAGCTTGATATGTCTTTGTAAAGGATGGCTGTCACCCAAATTCACTGGTACTCTATTTTTATAAATGATATCGGCTTTAAAGTCAGATAAATTGAGGGGTTCAATTCCCAGCTCTTTATTTGTCAACTGTGTGACTTGAGAAAAATCACTTCACCTTCCTGAGACTCAGTGTCTACAGATGTAAAATGGAAACTGCAATACCAGTGCCTAAGCAGTGGGCTGTTTGGAGGGAGGAGTCAGATGACATACGTCAAGCACAAGTGTTCCAAAATTTGGCCATTTTGTTATTACTATGATTGTTATTAACTTGTCTATATTCATCATTCACTCATTATTCAATCAGCGCTTCTGTGTGCTGGTTGCTAGAAGCACTCGTTAAATATTATGAAATGGGGTTTTCCTAATGACTCGATCATTCAACCAGATAACATGGAAGTGTAAGAAATTATCTCCGCTGGTGGATAAAAATACATTCAGAGTGCTTTGTATGGAGTCCGGCACACAGTCGGTAGAACCACAAGCTGATGACGGTGGCAGTGCTACTGGAAACTAATGGATTTGATAACTTATATTTAATTCACTTGCCATCGTACTCAAAATTTGTCCTTGTAAGAGATCATTTACTCTTGAGTCAATGAGTACCGATTATGTGAGAAAGAATTTTTCCCTCAAAGTAACACTTTAATAAGGGTGTATTAATATTCTTTATTACAGGGTAGACTTATATTAAGAGTATAGAGCCTGGGAGGCAATTTTTATAACTGAAAAGGTAGTAGATTTTGACAAATGTGTAAGTAAATATAATAGCAGTTGGGTTTGAAGTTTCCAAGATATATAGACATCAGAGGTATGGCCAATAATATAAAAATAAATTGCTCACCCAGTTTTAAAACAAATTAAAGGTAGACATCTAACCCCTTGGTTAAAAAGAAATGCCTTCTTTTGCATTAATTTATATTAGGCACCATTTTCTGTGGGAAATAGAGATAAACAGGTTTAGACTTTTGTTCTTCTTTGTCACTAATTCTTTCACAATCCCTTAGTATTTCAACATAGTTTAATGCACTCTGTTGTGGGTCCTTAGCCCCTTAATTTAAAAAAGAACAATCCATGTGTGTCCCAAGCAGTTTCCACAAAATAGGAAGTGCCTAATGGTGATAAAAAAGTATTTTGAGGACAGCAGTGTAAGAAGCTATTATGCTTTCAGGCCAATAATAATCGTACTCATCTGGTCCAAGCACAGTTCAGTGAGGAATTAATTTCCACCAAAGGGTGTCCTTACCTCAAATATGTTTGAAGGCTCATTGTTATACTGATTGGATATTATTTCTGATTGGTCACTGCACCACTTGAGTCCACCCAGAAAGCTGTCTGTATCCAAGTCGTTCACGTCAAGTTCAGAAAGGTCAAGTTCAGGAAGATCTGGGCAAAGAGGCTGGTCTTCACCAACCAGAGCAGCACACTGCAGGAGGCAGGAGGAAAGAAAAAACCTTCATTAACTTCAGGAATTTATTAAACTACAATAGCATGTGAGGGGAATTAAGCCTGGTTAATGCAACGACACCACCAAAGCTGGTTTCCAGGGTTTTAGTCCCTAGAAAAAAAAAATCCCAATTTCTTTAACGCACTTCGCTCCCAAAGGGTACTTTGCCTGACCCATTTGCTCCAAAATTCTACCTCAAAATCCATGCTTCCACGAAGCCTTCTCTAGTTCTTCCAGTTAGAAGTTAACTAGATTGGTGTGGGCCCCTTTGATAGTCAGCACTTAGCAAGTTTCAAATTATTTTCTGCTTAACTACATGTAAATTTCACTCTCCCCTTAGAGGATAATCCCTTTGAGGAACAGATACAGGTTTGATTTTACCTTGGAATTGACATCACCGATAACAGGCACTGAATAAATAACTGCTACATGAAAACTAGAACATAAGAACCCTACTAGGCAAAGTGTCTCCTTGTATGCTCCTTTAAACCATCATAATCCATATAATTCATTTAGCAACTAATGATGCCAAGTCCTCTAACTTGTTCATGGTTCTCTTGCATTGTGACTTAAATAAGGTGACGAGACGTCCGCTTTTGGCAGGACAGTCCCGATTTTTAACAATTTGTCCCGCATCCCGTGGTGTTTTAAAAAAAAGTCCCGATTTTTGGAAAGAGACATATGTACTACTCTTTGTAATATTTTAAGTAATAAAGATTTATTTTAAAAATAAAGAACCCCTCCCCCCCCCGTCAATGGTGTCCCACTTTACCAATGTTAAAAATCTGGTCACCTTAGACTTAAACCTTTTAGTCTCACTTGACTTTTCATGAACTTCTGAACTTCATCTCAAACTGGTAAAAATCCAGTTCCTTGCAATGAAGGACAGAAATCTTATTTTTTTTCCTAAAAGATCTTTATAACTTCCACTATGTCTAACACACGAGTCATGTGTGTATGAGAGAGAAAGAGAGAGAGAGAGAGAGAGAGAGAGAGAGAGAGAGAGAGAGAGAGAGAGGTATTTGGGATCACCTGAATTTGGAAAGAAAAATCACGATAGCATATCACAACCATATTATTTTTTTAATCATTCATGTATTCCTAAATTATAAGTGAATTCAAAGCAACTTTTCTTTGGTGTTTCAAAAATGATTTTGATATATTGACAGGTTTAAAATATGCTCTACTGTGGCTGGACTGCTTGTGACCAAGGCCACCTTAGACTGACATAGTCTTTCACCTCCTTGCACGGAGGAGGTGGTCTTTTTACGGTCCCTCACTGTGGCTTTTGGAGGAAAGTGGACCCCTTCGCCAAAGAGGTCGAATTCTAATCTGGAACCGGTCATCTGACCGCTGATTCCTCACTGCACACGATGAAGAACCTCGCAGAAAATTCCTACTGCAGGGATCTCGTGATGCCAGACACATGGGACTCTATCCGACAGCACGCCACGGTGTCTAACCCAGGAGGCGCCCAATCTGAAGTGGCGCCCTCCTGGCCCTGCCTTTGGGGGTCTTGAGAGATGCTGTGAAGTCATTCACATCCAGGCAGTAGTTGGGCATCCAGCTGAAGATCCTGCTTGACATTTAGATTTTGAATAAAATAAGTTGTATGCAGATCCTGCTCTCGAGCACCCCTGTCGTCCCTGGCAGGCGGCATTACATGGGTTGCATGCAGCAGCGTGATCGGAGGAAGCAGCTACTGGGTAATGGAGCCAGCCATGGGCCAGGGGAGGCGGGAAGGTACTTGGAAATCCCTAAGGCCCCAGGCCCCAGTGAGATCCCACGTGGCAAACACAGAGGCAATGTGGAGAAAGAGTCCTGCTCTTCACATCACAACTCTCTCCTGATCGTTTCATTGGTCTTCCCTTTTTTATTGTCCAAGTTAGGCCCAAGTTACAGGTCAGCATACTCGATGAGGGTGATATGGGAGCGCAGGCTGGGCTGAAGTGATTTCATTCTAGCGCAATGTCCATGGTTTGTTTTGGGTGTAACACTTCCCTCACTGCTTATCCTCTAAGCACAAACACACCGTGTTAACCCTTCCACAGAGACCAGCGGAGAACTTTCTTAGTGGTACAAAAACAACTAGGATTTCACTGGAGGACAGTCTTTACACACACACACACACACACACACACACACACACACACCCCAAAAGAGCAACAACAAAAATTAATGTTCGGAAACATCAGATCTCTATATCTGCCTCAAGTTCCCGCTGTGCAGAGCATGACTTAGGAACCTGCTCTGGAATGCTGAGGTGTTTGTCCCACCAACTGGGGGCAACCTCTTGCTCTCTTTCTCTTTCACTGCCCTAGCTAGGCATGGCCCGTTCAAAATCCTTCCATCTTTCATAAATATGCATTTTTAAGTTACTTTTGAAAACCGTGAAAAAGATCAGATTGATTTTTTTTTTTTGGTGTGCTTTACTATGCTGTCATTCGCCTACTTCTTCCCTTTCCTCCCCCACCCCCTCTTTCTCCTTTTCACTTTTATGTTATGATTGAAAAATGAGCCCTTGCTCTTGCCACTGTTGACATGCTCATAAAATCAGTGCTTCTGAATGGGGCATTCTGATGATCTGAAACACATTCGCGGTAGCAAGTGTTCCTGTTACTCATTTATGTGTGGCCCTCGGAGGGTGCCGGACCTGCCCAGTCCGGGCCCTGTAGCTGTCCTCATCTGCCGCGCTGCTATTTACTGCTTCCCTTTACATCTGTAACAGGTGTGCTTTATGGCAGGGAGGGACCCACACTCTCCTGGCTCTGCAGCTATGACAGCTATTTCACTACTGTAGCCTGAATTTTATAAGAAGATTTAAGAGGATAAAGCGGTTACTAAACACAAAAGGCTAATTATCGAACGTTATTTCACCCCAACAGACTTTTCTCTTAGTTAAGGAGCAGACAATAAATTAGCTTAACTGCACTGATGATAATGAATCATTATAATTAAGTATAATTCTCCATTAACCTTTCGGAGGTTTTTTTGTGCCGTGGATGGTAAATTTTAAAGAGAGAGAGAGAGAGAGAGAAGAAAGGGTGGACTTGGCCACATTAATTATATTAATGAAAAAAGAATCACACTTCTTTAAAAAAAATAGTCAAGACAGGGGAGAGGGGGCAGGGAGGGGGCAGTTCAGAATGACAGTCTTAGCAAGTGTATGTCATGTGAATCGTCTCTATCAATCTCAGTAAGCTTAGTGCACATCATCTCGTATTAAACTTGAAACACCGGGGACTCCGAGTGGCCGTAACGATACAGGCCTTTATTAACCAACGCGCTGTCCTGTCATGTGCAAAAGGGCATCATACGTTTTAGGATGACAGCAAACATTAATGATTCAAAAAATGAAAGCTGCCCACGCTACCTGCTGCTGGTGACATGTCAGCCCAGCGGAGGTGATTCCCAGAGCTGCCGTGGCCAGCACCAGGCTCCCAGCAGCTTGCTGCCTACCTTGCAACGAAGAAGTGACCAGCCAGTCACAGCCCACCAACAACTCAATCCCCGGCTGGACAATTAGCCTGAGACCTCACCTTCTCCTCGAGACAAAAAGGAACGGGCCACCGTCCTACATGGTTCTGTCGCTTGTTTAAAATGACTCCAGGAATTTCAATGATTAAAGCAAATCTGCCGTGTTTCCATATGATCTCGTTCCCCCATTGACTCCCAGCAGCATCAGGAATAATACATGATGGAAAAATGAAACTACAGCAGCTGAGACCCACGGTGCCGGCCAGACAAGCACCCACAGGACATGCCAGCTACTCCAAGACAATTAGGACTTTGACGCCACTTTAGAACCCTGACTCATAACAGCTCCAGGACCTATGAATTATCCATATCTATCCCGCCTTCCCGAGAAATCACAACAACATTCAAGAATCATTGCAATCCGCAAATACGACCTGCCAAGGCAGAGAAGGCACACCGAGCCCACATTTGCAAACCCAGCAAAGAGTTAAGAATCCAGGACATGCCTGGCTAGATAGGAAAAATGCGCTCGCAGACAGCCTGGGCCAAATTATTTTCACTTTAGATGTGTATCGCTGCACCACATGAACATCTTATTTAATCAAATCACGTGTGGCGCTCGACCCTCCCCCTTACCCTACGTGCCCCCAGCTACCCAGAGGAAGCACTCGCAGTCCTGTGCCAGGTTCATTGTTCGCAGTTCGGCTCCCCCGTGCACCTCAATTCGGTTCCATCTCACCAGAGTCCACAGAAAGTTTCACTTGTTTCCCAAGTTGCCCAAACTTTCCGAGAACATTGCACGGTGCAGAATGCAAACATGCCAGGTCCTCGACCCCCGCCAGTCACTCCAGACTCCAGAGATTACGCGGAAACGGCTTGCTTTTCCCCCGGTATGAATTGTAGCCAGCAGAGACTGTGGAATTGATGTATTGCCGTCTATTTTTACACAAGCAGCGAGCAGCTCCCCACACAGTCCTGCATAAACTCTATTCAGGCAGCTCTCCGTGGTACAGTGAGATTTAACCATTGGCTTTCCTGCCACCGATGCTAATGGAAAACCTTGCACCTTACTTTTTTTTTTTTTTTCTTCTATTTGCTGGCCAAACCTTTCAACCACACACACACAGAGGAGTTTTAAAGGAATCAGCTTCGTTGTTCTGTGCTCTGTAAGCAAAGCAATCTAAAATAGCCCAGCCAGATTATTCAGGATTTTTGAGTTTTCTGTCAGATGAACACAGAGACAGGAGAGAGAGAAAAATCCAGACTGGAGTCAAAACTGACTCTATTTGAGCACATCCATTTTAATATTTTTATCTTCATCTTATTATAAATAGAAATGGCATTTTTCCAACCAGGCCACTAAATTCCACTGGAAAGACTTCAGCTTTCTGATTCATATCAATATCTTAGAGCATAAATATTGCATATGAGTGGAAACAGAGCCAAAGGCACATGGAAAGAGTTTCCAACTGCAACAGATACGGATGACAGCAGCTAAGCTTTGATTTGCTCATGGCATCCCAGAGCCACCTTAAAATAGCAAACTTATTGGAGTTAAGATAAGATTAAGATTCCTTTCCAAACGCTCCTGCCCGGACTACTTCTCTACCAGCCCTCTTCGCCCCAGCCCTTCCCCCCTTAACAGGAATAATTGCATCGCGAGGAAAGCTTCAGTCCTGGCTGCAACGCCTGCCGAGCCCAGCCCCAGCTCCAGCTCACCTCGATGTCACTCCATACAGAGTCCTGGTTGCACATGTCCCACGCCATCCAGCTCCTGAATGACGCCAGCCAAGCTTTTTCAACTCCAATTCACAGTGACACAGAGCACACACTCATGCAGGCAACCAGCCCCTTACTGAGAGTGAACTGAAGGCACCTGTCTTACTACAGTCCCCAGTCACATGACAAAGCTATTAAAAAGTAGGCTGGGCTGTCACTCACCCAGCCTCCCTTCTCCTGTGCAGCTTGCTGCTCAAACTCGTGACGTCACTCAAAGGCAGCCCTCTGCCTCAGTGAAGTAAGGCTTTAAAAAAAAAAAAAAAAAAAAAAAAAAACGGAAAGAAGAAAGAAAGAAAGAAAGGGAACACTTGGACTTTTGGAGGCTTTGAGCATCCTGCTGCGATTAAAGCCAGCTTTGAATGCCACAGACTCCAAACAGAGCCCCGGCCATATAATAACTAAAATCCCCTGCAATCTTTTTTTAATTTATTTTCCTTCCAAAACAAGCAAGGGGCAAAGCCCCCTGTTTCAAGACAGAGTAACTATAGTCTTAGCTACAACGTGTACTCCCCAGCGGACTAGAACCCTAACACCTCCGAGGGGACTCCAGCTCCGTGTGGGACTAAAGACAAGGGCTTATCACATGATGCATTTTTGATGAGACGTTTTCTAATTGTGAGAAGTGTTGGAAAGCAGAGAATGGGGCATGCATTTTTTTTTTTGGCTTGTTTAATCAACAAAACAGCCTGTATTTGTTAAGATATAAACAAACTCCTCTGCCCAGAAATTGGCTGTCCCCGTGGCAGGAGCCCCAGGGCCTGAAGTGCCACTGCAGTTTAATGCTCCTTATAAGGAGAACAGGCAACAAAATACCCCCCTTTTGGGTTCCTTCTGATTCTTTCCATTTCTCTCCTAGGCTCCCAGAAAACAAGTGTTAGTAAATACAGCCAGGGTTGCGGTGCCCAGATCAGCTTAGTATCTGGGTTCCTTTTTTTTTTTTTTTTTTTTTTAATACATGTAGCATTTCCTCTCTGACTGCCTTAGGGTGCCTTTTTGAATAAACACTGGATTCCAACCCTAGTGCCCTGGGTTGTGCAGTTTGCATTCGAGATCAAGAATGTCCGTGGAGTGAGGAAAAATACCGACACGCTATTAGCAGAAATATTCATTTCTTGAGCTTTTTAAATTTTTTCCCCCAGCTTCTACCCTGAGACAATGAGGGCTAGTGCAGGTGCAACTGTTTTATGATGATACTACACGTTGAATACATAACAAACTCAAGGTATCAGACACCAGCGGAAAACACCTCCCACAACACTCTGGTGGTCTGATTTAACCCTTCCAAGTTCCAGGCAAATGAACACAAGTGTATGTATTTGTGAATATATATGTTTTATAAAATCTTAAGCCCAGTCTACTTTTAAAATCAGCTCAATTATTTTCCTGATAATAAGTTAACTGAAAAGAGTCCCCAGGTATCTAAACATAATTTTTAAAGCACTATCAACTTAAACTCCTATACTTTTGAGGTTAATTTCATATAGTCTCTATTGTTCATCTCCTTGTGAAGAAAAAAAAATGGTAATTTGCTCTAACACCTATTTTGAATATAAAGTTCCTCAAATATTAAAGTGAAAGAAAGAAAAACAAAAACAAAAAAATCAAGCTGTTTCCTCTTTCAGACCACATGTATTATAAGAGATTTGTATACTTCTGAAAACTGCAACAAGTTGCTAGTAAATTCCTGAATAATGCTATGAAATTGACAGTTTGTCATTATTGGACATAAAAGGCTTTGGCACTTTCTAGTTAGCTGAATACATTTGACTGGCACATTTTCCTTCTTACAAATAGTGGGAAATTACTGTAGTTTTAATTTTCTAAATCAAGATAGAACAGGAAAATACAACCTCAGGAAGGCTTTTATGCATGCAATTAATGGCATTACTCTGCACTCCGCCCCCCCCCCCACACACACACACACAAACAAACCACTAATTTTCTTCAAAATTATATTCTGATTTAATGTAAAACTACAGTAAATTATTAAAATTCATGGGAAAGGTCATTTGCTCTGCCCTCAACACAGTCAACTGTGAAATAATATTGGTCACTTGACCAAGAAGAGTTGATGTTTATTAATTATTATCAACCGATCCCTGTGTCATGATATTCCCTGACACTTTTCATTGTGTTCATTGAATGTGAGGCTTCCATTACATCTTTAAAAAATCCCATTCACACCTTTTAGATAAGTTCTTTACACGGGAACATTTTGTGTTATTGTTTTTGACATTTTTACCTGCTCACATTGTGTTGTTGGGGGTTTCTTATTTGTTTTTGCCACCCAATTCCACTTTTCCTTAGTCAAATCAGCACATGAAACCAGAGGTCCTTTTATATATTTTTGGAGGTTTTTTTTTTTGTTTTTTTTTTTGCCTTTACCATCACAAAGAGGGTTAGTAGGAGGCAAATCATTGAAGTGATTTATAAACTGCAGCATATTGTTATTTTTCCCTCTAATTTCTATTATTGCACCAACCAAAATATAAATAGATTCTTGGGAAAATTTGGAGCACCTTCCACTATCTTTTTAGTCTAAAAGGTACAACTCGAAGGACAGGGATCTTTTAAAGGTCTTACAATTTGCTTACTTAGTTCTTCAGGTTAAATTTTCTCTTCTGTCTGGGTTGTTTTTGTTTGTTTGTTTTCTGTTTTCTCTTTTCTCGGGAGATCAGAAATTGTTAGTTGTATCCCAAAAAAACTGTGGTCTTTCCTGGCTTCCAAGGCAGTTTCTATATTTAATTGTGTGTCTGCCTTGACTGTTCTCTTCCTCCCTCCCTGCAACCCTCCCCTCACCCCTTCGTCAACTCTGCCTCCAAGATTTCCAAACGTTTAATTTCAATCAACAAGGATCTATTGAAACCTTACTGTGTCCACAGCAAAGCATTGCAAGGACTGCCAAGAAGGCATATGACATGAACACAAGGGAGCTCACAATTTTAGGGGGAATGACAGACCTTAAAGAGAATAAGTTGATATGAAAAAAATAATGTTCCTTCACGCAATGTTCAGATTTCTCTTCTCCTTAAAACATATTCTATTTAGGGACAAGTTTCTCTCATTAACCACTGCAGGTCACACCCAAATCAACCCCATTTTGTCTCAACAATAGAAGGAGGTGTTTATTAACATCTGTTGAGAGCCCATAATGTTTCATATCTACACAGAGTCTAGAATCAAGCCTGATGGAATCTCTCCCTTCGATGGTTCAGTTAACATTTTCCAAAGCTCCTACATGGCAGGAGAATCTATCCTTAGAGTTAATGACAAGTGAGAAAATAAACCTTCAGGAGAATAATTTAATTGCATAACAAAAAAATCTGACCAAGTATGTAAGATTTGTATTTCCTTCCCTACTCCTGCCCAAAATGACAGATTTGCCCACCCTCCATATTTCAGACAACTGCCCATTTCTAACACCGAAATACAATCAAACCCAAATACACAGGATTCAAATACACAGGTAGACAATAGAAAAGACAACTGATTTTGATGTCACTGTTGCACATAGGTGACAACACAGAATTAAAGACCTATTAATATGAATATCTTTCCCCATCATTAATAAGCTTACAATAAACAATAAAAGGATAAGCTTAAGCTAAAACTTTTCAAGGAAGAAACAGTTACACCAGAGCTTGTATGTGATAGACATGAAAATCAGTATCTAATATACCACATCTCAATCCATTTTTGTCTTCAAAACAACCCAGTCAAAATGATCTGTGTACCCATTTTACAACAGAGAAACATAAGAGCAAGAGTGTTGATAGAGCATTCATATTCCTGAAACCCCTTCTAGGAAGAATTTAAGTTTCATACATCAAAATAATATTCATTCCCCCTTCAAAAGCACTGCAAGGACTCCTGGGGCAACTTTACATAACTGCAAACATTCCTGGGAATACTGCCTTTCTAGAGCATTCTTCCAGAAAGGAAAGGGATCTTCCAAGAATTGCTAATATTTCTAAAGTTAATCATTACTAACAGGCATTCAATTGCTTGCTTTAAATACTTAGAGGATTTAATTGATCCCAATATCCCATGTCAGTTTCTGAGCACAGGCTCTGAACCTCTGGGACATGTTGGAAGCTGAGACTGTGCAGAGCACCAAAGATGGTAACAAGGTAGGATAGTAACAAAACCCTCTATCTAGCCTATGAACACTCTAAAATCAAATCTAATTTTACACAAAAGCACCTTTGGGGAAACAAATAGAGAGTCAGTGGGCAGCTGTCATGCCCCTAGCATCCATTTATTTGTTTATTTTTCATAAACTGGAGGTGATAGACAACCTTAGTAACCACCTCTCATCTCCAATAAAACCTCCTGCAGAACCGCTTTACACAATTGAGTCAGCCTGTATTTTAATGGAAATCTCATAATCTACCTTTGGCATTTTTCACATTAAAACAAAAAATAACATGAAAATTAATTCCAGTTCCAGTCAATTGGACTAATCTAAACAGAAAGCAAGAAGTATGCTTATTATGCCCACAGATAAGAAATTAAAAAAAAAAAAGACTGTTAAAATCTGATTTTGTCTGATGTTTAACACTCCTGTATTTGTGCATCTACAGACATTTCCATTTACCTTAATTATTTCAGGTTATTTCACCTATAATGAAGTGAATTATTGATTATTAAGACAAGAAATGTTCAACAGGATTATTTAGCAATGTTTCTTTAGTAAAACTGAAAATAAAGCACATTGTATTTTATTAAGTTCGGTGCTATTTAAAAATTTAAAGTGCTACTGTACTTAAAAAAAAAACAGAGCAGTTTGCTTACGAACAAAGATATTTTATCCACCAATTGCAGTTAGTGAAGGCCAGAAAAAGACTGAGGTACACAAATTCTTACATTTAAAATAATATTTGTTAGTCAAACATTTACCCCTGGTGCTTATTTCTAGAACTTAGGCCCTAATGAACTTAAGTTGTTGTGATTTTAGGGTAGAAAATTGTATTTTTCAACTAGTCTCGAACTGGAAGACTTAAATAAGTGAAGCTTTTTTAAATTATTATTTTTTTAAAATCTAACTAGACAAGCCTTGGGAAAGGTTTGGTTATTTTGCTTTTCTTTGTGTTGTACATTTTCCCAATGCTTTGATATTTGAATTTCACTCTAGCAGAGCCTATATATATATATATATATATATATATCCTAAAAATGTGATGTAGAAAGAAAATAAATTCACATCTTGAGAAGCAATTAGCTTGAAGTCTTATATAAATTTCGGATGACACATCAAGTCTTACTTTATGTTTGCTATAGCCCAAATAGACACGGGATTCTTGAAGTAGAATCCTATACCCAGAAGACCCCTTCTAAGACTGACACCCACACTTACAGCTCAATCAAAAATAAGTGTTAGGTGCTACTGGAACAATAAAAAATGGGTACACATTCTTCTAGAGGACCAGCAGGTGATGTGTATCAAACATGTTTAAAATGGGCATCCCGTGCACCCAGAAATTCTATTTTTAAAAATTCATATTAAAGAAATAACAGAGGGATGTGTGCACAGGCTTTTGGTGTGAGGATTGTTGATGCTGCTTTACTTCCATTACTGAGAACTTGAAAGCAGTGCAAATGTCCAACAGTAATGACCTAGTTAAATAAATTATAGACCAGTGTATTTATTCACAGATATAAATTCACTATGTATGTCCAATAATATCATCAAAACTGTTGTAAAAATAGATGTAATAGCATAATGAGAAAACCTTCAAAAATATAGTTAGGTTTAAATTCATGTTTGAAAAATACTGTAATCAAAACAAATTTACATATAAACATATACACTCAGAAAAACAAGAGGAAAGAGGACGAAAAGATCGTGTAATAAGGTTTAATAGTGGCTGATAACATTAGAAGTACTTTTTAATTTTCTTAGTGCATGTTATGTGTGTTTGTGTGTACCTTTCTGTAATTTTTAAGTTTTCCATGATAAACTTACACATATCATGTGTTTAAAAGTAAGATATTTTTCTCTATTTTGGCAAGTCCAGCAGCTCCTCTACCCAGGCTTCTGAGCAGCCCACAGGAAGTTCCTACCTGGCCCTTTGGAGCCCTTCTGAGTCCTGAATTATGGGGAGAGGGAAGGTATTAACTGCTATTAGCTTCCCTCAGAGATGGGCCTATGCCACTGATCCCCAGCTGCCACTACCATCTGAACTTTGTTCCTCAACTTGAAAATTTGCCAATTAAGTTAAATAAACTTCCCACTCAAAAAATGTAATTATCCTTGGTAAGGCTAAGGGCATTTCAGTTATTTATGCAAAAGCATCTACTTGTTAGTCACATTTTTTTCCTTCCCTTCTAGCATCTAATAAAGTTCACAAGCACATGCCAAGGAGGGAAAGTGGTAAAATGCTTTAAGAATGTCATGGTTAAATTATTAAGAAACTTTCTCAAGAAGGGATTTTGTTAATGGGGAAAAGGAAGAGCAGTCTGGGAAGGCTTAGGCATGAGCTGTTGGAGATGTGACTTCAAGTGGAGAGAACTGAGACTGACCAGGTAAGAACAATGTGGTGGAAGTTTCAAGCCAGTGTGACTTGCGAGTGAACTTCTGGAACACAGTCTGTTCCTAAACGTGGAGCAACTTATATACATGCTGCCACCTGCAGCTCTGTTCTTAGGCAGAAAGCTCGCTCTGGGCCCTCCAAATATCACATGAAAGGTGAACCCCACCTCTCACCCATGGAAGGCTCACCAGATGCACAGGAAGACAAGCTTTGCTATCAGCCTCTTGGAGTCAGTGTTCACACAGTTTCATGGGCCTTTCCTGAAAACCATCTTTCCTTCACTTGGGTTACCATTACTTTGACCATTAAGATTTTTCATGGGAAGAGAGGTAATAAGGTTGGAACCAAGGCCAAGCTCATGAGATTACACAGGATAAAGTTTATCTGATAAGTAGAGTGACTTTGTGAATCTTGATTTTGCCCAAAATGGAAGGAAAATGCTGGTAGAAAGAACAGGGTCCTCACTCAGGTGTGTCACTAGTCCACAAGTCAACTTTGGGCAGTTTACTTAATGATTCTCAGCCTCAGTTTCCTTATCTGTCCAAGGAGATGGTCAGATTCAATTATATCTAAGATTCCTGTCAATTCTCAAATGAAATGATGTGTCTGCCTTGACAGAGACAGGCAACTTGGGAAGACCTCTTTGACAAGGTGAATCCAAAGGTTTCATCACACAAAATGCACTGGAAATCAGGAAGGAGATATAAAAAAGGTAGCCAGTGCTCAGCTTTGCCAATAGGACATGGCTCCATCAGTTTTCATGAAATATGCATATTTTACTTCCTAACCATTCCAGAGAAAGATTGCAAGAGAACTCATGAAATATAATATTCTATATAATAAAAGGATAATATGTAAATTGAACCTAATAGCAGAATGACCGGGAACAACCAGTCGCTATGGAGCACACTGACCACCAGGAGGCATACACTCAATGCAGGAGCTGCCCCCTGGTGGTCAGTGTGCTTCCACAGGGGGAGTGCAGCTCATGCAGAAGCTGGCCCATGGCTGGCCAGAGCAGTGGCGGTGATGAGAGCCTCTCCTGACTCTGCCGCAGCGCTAAGGATGTCTGACTAACAGCTTAAGCCCACTCCTCCCGGGCTGCCAGAGGGATGTCTGTCTGCCAGCTTAGGCCCATTCCCACAGGGATGTCAGTCAGACATCCCCCGAGGAGTCCTGGACTACAAGAGGGCACAGGCCAGGCTGAGGAATCCCCCCCACACACACACGTCCTGAGAGCACAAATTTTCATGCACCGGGCCTCCAGTAGGTTACATATAATACTTCCAACCATGCATATTGCTATTAGAAGACCAACTTCTACACACCTAGGTTTCTTACAAATCTCAAGTATTTGCCCCAGAGAAACAGCAAGTTGTCTTCTTATTTACCATTCATTTTATTAAGTGGCACAAATCATGAGTAAAATCAATCCCTACTTGCACAATAAGGGTGAAAAGCACACACTGATGTGAAAGAGACGTTTTACTTATGCCTGCATGTGGGTACAATTTAACATACTTACATGTGTCTTAGTTTACAACAGGTAAAGAGCGTTACCCACAGAGAGAAGATTTAGAAAAGAGGATGGATTCTAAATTCAGGGTTCTGTAACTATGAATAAGGTCTATAGCACCTAGGGAAATAAGAACTTAAAGTCATCCTTTTGCCTCCTACCATCACAACACCTCCCCTCTTAAATAAAAAGTTCATTATATTTGGTAAATGAAGACATTACCTCTTTTTTAATTTGAGGGGAATCATCTGAGTTATTACTGTAGGGTGAGGAGGGAAGAGAAAAGCACACATACCTAAAATATGTTATGGAAGTATCAGCAGCTGTACTAAGCCAAGGCCATATCACAGGATAGACATTTGATGCATCAGTGGGAGTTACAGAGTTTTCCTATTCAGCTGTTTTCTTTCCACATATATCCCTATTGAGCAGGAGGCAGGTCTATGCCTCAGAGCCGTCTAATACGCACAGGTTGGAGACTTTCCTTTAGGGCTGAATGAAGAGCCACAAGCACCTACATTTCCTAACAGACAATTTGGAGAGGGAGCACTGGGGTAAGCAAAGTAAGACCAGGTATATGATGAACCTCCATAAGGACAAAGCCTTGATAAACCAGCAGTGACCCTCCTCCAATTCTGGCTGGTCCAGCAGTCATCACTAGCACGACATAGTTAGCTTTACTTTTTCCTCCACCCAGGGATAGAGGCAACAAGAAAAATAACACAAGAAAACTTCATTTCTGTGCCTGTGAAACAACTCCAGAAGGCAGGTGGCAAGAGTTTCCCTTTTAAACAGGACCCAAGTTCTATTATTCTTTGAAGATCCCAGATTTTTCATTGGCCCAAGGAGATGATCCCGAAAGAATTCTTTTGCCACCTCTTTTAAAAACAAAAATCTCTGTCAGCGCCTGAGGTGTAACTTTCTTCCATCTATCTTAGAACCATTTCCACGTAGTGCACCTAAAAATAGGCCACACCTAACCTTTTGCACAGCCATCCAATGCTATTAAGCGTGAATCCAACTCAGCGCTCTCTTGTGGGTATTCTCAGGTGGTGCCCTCTTTGTCTTCTCTGTTACATTACCCTATGCTAAATATTAAATAAAACGCAGGCCAAGAGTGGTTTGCTAGGATGTATCTTGCACTGCAACCAGTAGGATAGCATATTTGAGATTTGTTATTTTTATTTAGACTGAGTCAAATGAAACTATGGCTAATAATGTTCTCAGGGGAGGAAGTATTTTAAACAATAATTACTGTTCAATGAACGTATTAATTACAATTCCAATATTATGGTTGTGGAGGCTTTCTACTTTAAAAGTATGGTCAAATCAATGAAAATGAATGGACTTCTACTGTACTTCAACATGTGGATAAATTCCACCAATAATGTGAAGTGAAAGAAGGCAGACACACTGACAGAAGTCCACACCTTATTATTCAATTCTTTATATAAATAAGTACAGAAACATATATACCTAATTTATGTACTTGGAAGTCAGGATTGAGGTTGGCTTTGGTGGTGGTGGCTGAAAACTGGGGCATGGTCTGGGGAAAGGGTTCCAGAACGTTAGTTACTGCTGTCAGTGCTTTATACAAGGGTATGTTCAGTTAGTGAAAATTCATAGAGCTAAACCCTTATAATATATGTACTTTTAAGTATTCATATTATATTATAATCAATACTCTAAAATGGGTAGAGAAGAGAAGATTTCCCTACTTTATAAAATTTTAAAGTTTGCTACCTTTCTGTTAACATAAAAATTCTTAATGTTTACCTTATCTTCTTAAAGAAGCCATTAAACCATATGGATAAACAGGAGTGAAACAGGAATCAAAGGACCCATGATCCAGGTTTGTTTGACCTCGGACAAAGCCACTTCCCCTTTCTAGATCTATTTTCTCTTCTATCAAAGATGGGATAGGATTGGGTGTTTTCTGAATGTATTTCCTAAATGAATGAAATGAAGGAAACTGCAACTCTAAAACTATAGTATTTTGCCCTTTGTTGAAAATTCATTATTGAAGGGTGTCATTGAGTTGGTTTGAAAACGTGACCCCCTTCTCAGAGACACAGCCTTTGGGGTCAGTCCATGCACATCTGACACTTAGGTCCATCTGTGTGATCCAAAGACAGTTACCTAAACTATCTGAACCTCAAACTCTTCATCTGTGAAAATAGCACTATAAATACCTATTTTACGTGTTTGGATTTAGGATTAAATGAAATATATCTGAGCCCAGTGTTGGCGTGTATTAGATACTCAAGAATGCTACCTGCTATTCACATACAAATACTTACAACTCCATTTAACATCAAGCAATGTTCATTGCATAAGTTTGCTCTTTGCCTGGCTTCCTCACTTAAAAAAAAAAAGGAAATATCTACTAGAAACATGCATAACAGACTTTCTTTTGAAGTCTTACATTAAGCTGACTATGAGTGCACACAGAATCGCCTAAGCTGTGCCCTGATACCAAGTGTCTATTGGTTTCTCGTATATCTGAAGAAAAGCAAATCCAGCCATGTACCAGTCTTGACCTTGCCCTCACCAAAGGAACCAGAAGCAGCAAGTGCAGAAAACAGTTCTTGGTCCCATTATGCTGGCCACAGAAGCTATTTGAGCCAAAGGTCAAGAGTTTCTCTGTTAAGAAAGAGGACATCTAGATGGTGCATGAAAACTGACAAGATATCGTGAGTCTGCAAATGAGAGAAGAAATTCAAAGTGCCAAATCATGTTTTAAAAGGATAACATCTATGGGGGAAGAATGTAAAACAAAGCCACAGGAGCAAAACAGTTCGATATAAAGTCCATTTGGCCACCAGTGGCCTATGAACTGAATTGCCTTAGTAGTCACATTTCTCTGGAAAATTTGTGATTAATCATGCAATCCCTTTTTAAACTGACAAGATGACATAAAGGATATGTTATACTTTCTCTTAGATACTTAAGAAAAAATTTTAGCCAGTAATTTTTCTGTGCAATGACATGCTGACAGGTTGGCATCCAAGTTGAAAACTATGCTGTCCAATAGGGCAGTCCCTACATGTGACTGCTGAGCACTTGAAATGTGTCTAGTCAAAACTGAGATGCAGCAGAAATGTGAAATATACACAGGACTTTGGAGCCTTAGCATGAAAAATCAAATTAAAATATC
This sequence comes from Murina feae, assembly GCA_004026665.1. Taxonomy (NCBI): domain Eukaryota; kingdom Metazoa; phylum Chordata; class Mammalia; order Chiroptera; family Vespertilionidae; genus Murina; species Murina feae. The sequence goes on along the minus strand of PVJC01005455.1, from coordinate 26,567 downwards.
ACATTAATAATTTATGCTAATTAGATGTTGATATATTGGATACATTGGGAAAAATAAATATATTGTTAAAATCAAATATACCTTTTCTAAATGTGGCTACCAGAAAATTTAAATTATGTGAGTGATATGCATAATCACCTAATTTGACAGTGCAGGTTTAAAGTTTCACACTTACCCTCAAATGAGTGATACTATACATGCAAATAAAAAATAAATTGTAAAATCAGGGAATTTCAGAATTTAAAAAAGAGTATTAGTGCAAGACCTGAGCAACGCACAACTCTAGGGGGCGCCCCTTTCATCCCAGCCCTTGAAAAGCAATCTTTGGAAACTCTACTGTATTCAGCTTGCACAACCTTGTATTAAAAGCTGTTTAATCCATCCTCCCTACATAATCAGGAATCCCTCCTAGAACATCCTGAGGCAACCCCATACAGTTTCTCAACACCTTCCAACTTTCCCAAACATATCCATAGTAATGAGATGCAAATTTATAAAGGAAGGTCTACCCAGTACTCCAGATTAAGAGGGTAGAAAATAGAGCTGATCCCATTATAAAACCCTAATGGAATGCAGAAGGCCAGAGCAACACCGAGTATGCGAAGTCTGAGATATACACGGGGATGCAATGTTCTCAGGAAGGCTGTTTTCTTCCGGGAGACCAGAGGCATTTTTCAGAGGGTAACATTCACTTTAATTACAAAATGCACCCGCACCCGCCTCTCTCTTCCAAGGGGGAAAGGCCTGTTGTTGCATCTATAATGTAGCTTTAGTTTTTGATGCCAAAAATGATTCAGTAAACACAGTTATGTTATGGTATCCTATTTCTTGTTCAGCGCTCAAATTAATCTCACGGCGGTGCTGGCATTAATTCAACTTGATGCCTGTACTTAGGATTTCACATAGGTGCCTTCATCCAATTCTTTTTTTGCAACTAATAAAATCTTAATTCATGGTAATATATTTATTTCTAGTTCAGTTCATGTTAAAGAGTGCAGTACTTTGCAGAAAGCTAATTAATATCAATCATATATTCTAACACTTTTAACGGTTCAGAGGAAAATCCTGGGGGAGAGATTAGATGAACCAAGGGGTCTTAGCCCATGCTATTTACTCTACTTTTAGGATTTCAGGAAAGGATCCCAAACACCACTACAAATACTAATTTAATTGCAGGTGTGCATCCTGGGATGGCTGGGAATTACAAGCCCCGGTCCTGATCCCTAATAGGTCATTGAATTGATGTGGCCCAAGAATGTAATTCACCTCCTCAGAGGCTGTTTTCCACATATTTTTTCTAACAACCATTTAATTTGCAAGTTGCTAAAGACATTCAAATCCAGATGCACAGCACTCTTAAAACAATGAGCAACTCCACTACAAGCTTTCTACCATTGTTGGTAACAATCCTATTATTTGTTTCATCTTGGTTTTTAATGGCTTTTAAATTTATTTTTAAGTCATAGTTGTCATACAATATGATATTATTTCAGGTGCACAGATTAGACACTTATACACCTTCCTAAGTGACCACCACAGTAGGCCTAGTACCCATCGGTCACCATGCATAGTTATTGTGATATCGACTCTATCTTCTATGCTGTGCATTACATCCCTATGAGTGACTTATTCTATCACTGGCAGTGTGTACTTCTTAATCCCCTTCACCTTTTTCATCCATCTATTTTTATTTAATGTTTGTGTAATGCTGATAGCATCATATTTCCTGGGATTGAACATATAGTCAACGGGATAGTTCAAGCAGGAGTCGCTTGACTATGACATAAACGGTGCCTTCTGGAATGGTGTGTGTGATGCAGTGGCCCTCGTGTGTCCTTAAAGAGCTATGTTTCAAAGGCCTAACTGTCCACTAGGCACAAAGAATAGGAGCAGGGGGTTATATAACTTGAAAATCTGAAAATAATAATAATAATAATAATAATAATAATAATAATAATAGGTCCCTCGCAATGCATGGTCATAATATCCCGTTTTTCCAAATTAGGTATTTCATAATTTCATTCCCTCTATAACAATTTCTCCACACTGACATGCTACCAGAAAAAAAAAAAGAAAAAAAGACAGACACATACTCTTTTTATAACACTATCAAATCTGACACGTATTTTTTAAAAAAATCCTGATCATGAAAAATCAAACACAATCCAGAACACCAGCAGCACACTGGCTTCTAGGTGCAGAGAGCATGCCTCTTAATACTCACTTTCAAAACCGGATCCATGGATGAGAACCCCCAAGGCGCGGGTCATTCATTTTAATGCAGGGCAAATACATGTCTGCAAGTGGAGGGACTACTCACGCTCGGGGCTTACACACACGCTACTTTTTAATTCACGAGGGCAGGGTGACGTGGGAGGGCACTTGGAAGTCGCCGCTCAATGAACGGCACAATGGGGCACAAATCTGAAACCCAATCTCAGCCAGATATGGACGTAAGAGCAAATACATACAGTATCATGTGCTCTCCAACAGCCCAGGTCTCGAGGGAGCTCTCTGACATCAGCAGTTCAGACAGGTGGTTCCCTTTCCAAGCGTGGAAAATAAAACCCTATTGCAGAGGCAGTAAGTAAATATAGCTGTACTGTAATTTTTCCTTGCAGCACTCTCCCTGTGATTGCTGTCCTTATGATGACACTTTCTCCAACGCACCCTTTCAGGGCATGCTTCCAGGCTAATCACTAAACGTTTGCAAACTGGCTGGAACTGCATTGAAGACACAGGGAGAGAGCACTCTGTTAGCTACCCCGGTTGGTAGAGCGGGGCTTCCTCCCGTTGATTCAGAGCAGGTTGTCAAGTGGCTGCTGAAACCTCTGCTGGAATATGTCACCCTTTGTCCCGTGTTCCTAATACAACCCAACAAAATGACAGGCGGGAGTCAGACCATCTTAAAATCACATGCACAGAGCAGGTCAATACCAATCTGATCCAGTTTGAGGCTGAGAACTGAAATCAGCTGAGATGTACTAAGCCCTTTCTGGCCACAACTGTTTGCTTTTGCATTTAAGAATTACTCGCAGAAGGGCGCCCCGTAACATGTGTATAAAATTACTTAAATCGACTTGCATTTCCCTCTCGGAACATAGATACTTTTACACTCTGGCAGCCTCTGGCTCTTAAAGCATTCTCCTTTTTGTTGTATCTCCTTAGAAACACAAATCTTGTTCCCTGGCAGCGGCGGCTCTCAGCGCTGTACCACATGCCCAAACTAGTCCTCCCTCGCAGCTTTAGTTCACAGTAAGTGGCATGAAAGGAGGTCAAACCTTCGCAAAAAACACTCCGAGTTCTTTTTGACTTCAGAATCTATTTTGGAAAGCCACACTCCCCGCTACATACAGAGCGGCTTCCCATTTTGAAATTCTGGCTGTAACTGCTGACAACTTTATGGAATGATCTGCGGAGGGCAAACGCGGGGTGATGAGCACAGTGTCAGCTCTTGATCATAATTCGCTCAAAGAATTCGGGAAACTCCGTGAGACACGGAAGTTAGCAAATGCCATTCCTGTTCACCCCCCACCCCCGAATAACTCCTTCACTCGAAAGCCACCTATGGCATGCATACATGTTAGAGCTTTTCTTTCCTGAGATGTTCATTGAATGCTTAACTCCATAATGCCATCTTAATCCTGAAAGTTCCCATGGTAACCCACCACTATAATAAACAAGTCTAAAGAATGGAAAATGAAGCAGGGTATTCCCCCTATGGTTCTTCAACTTTCAAAGAACAGTGTTTTCTCTACCTCTTTCAAGTTCATAGCCCACAGATCTTTGAACTCAAATAAAAATAACAGCCATAAAGAAAGGACAGCCATCATTTGGTGGATATGTGCTGTGTGACAAGCACTGTGCTGAGTACTAATGTGGATTATCTCACTTAATTCTCACACTGACAGTAAGAACAGGCACTATTATTATGTCAGTTCTGGGGATAAGCTTGTTGAAGCTTAGACACATTAAGTAACATTTCTAAAGGCAAAACTCTGGTATAGGGGAGACCTGGGACTTGAAGTCAGTGTTGTCCGACTCCAGACATTTTTCTATTAATGAGCAAGACTGTGCAGAGAAAAAATAATTGTTTGTTTCCAACAGTCACATAAGTTAGACATTTAGAAGTCTCTCCACAAATCAGAAGGGAACCACAGTTCCACATTCAGAAGGAAAGTAGAAACATCTAGCTACAACCGCCAGGGAAATTAAGAAGTCAGGACCTACCAGGAACCCAGCCAGCACGTGGCACCGTACTCAGGTCCAAGGAAGCCATACATGTGCCTATAAATGTGATCTGGCATCTCATTAGAAGGAATGTATCTTACTTTGCAGATCAACCTTTAAAGTTAATGTGGGGCATCTGATTCAGATCATTGAGGACACCCCCAAAGCAGAAGGAGCCCTTATTATATTGTCACCCTTCTCCTTAAGTAAAATTAGAACACCTTTTTAGATGGCAATTGCAAATAAAGTCTATGTTAGCACACATCTCAAAACCACATGGCAAACTATATTACAAGAATGTTTTCCATGCCACCAATGTGTTTCCATGCAAATCTATACCATAAAATCCATTCAGTGTGTTTATATTACTCTAGAATAAAACTGAGCAAATAGATTTTAACCTTGACTATTAACACTGATCATTGAATCACCTTCCTATAAATATGATAGCCTTTGCTTGAAACTGTGGTCAAATAAGAAAAAGTCACATGAGTTAGAGCCATTCAAAACTCATTATAGTACCAGTCTTCAGAAAGGGGGGCTAAATTATATGGTTTTCTAATCTCCTCTGGTTCAGGAAATATAAATAAAACAAATTCCATCGAACGTATTTTTTAAAAAATGTAGGCCTAGAGAACTCTATGGCTCTTATTTTGAAACAGTTATAACTAAGGCCCCAAATACCTGGGTAACCTGGCAAGCTGGAGGGCCGCCATTCAGAGGAACAGATTCCAACATAAATGGCCCAGAATACAAAGCCAGAATAGGCTGCCTCCTCTGATACTCTCATAGCTTCGGGAACTTAGAAGAACAAAGAGAACTGGGATGGTCTATGGCCATGGGGGAAGTCAGCATTGTAAATTCTGATATCACATGACCACCACCACCACCACACCTCCATAAAATCAAAACCACACTCATTATAACAGTAGGAATGAAAGTCACATGCTTTTTATTATGTACTATTTTGAGGGCTTACCCAAAGTGGTGATTTAAAAAACAAACAAAAACAAACTCACTTTTTCAAAGACCATTAAGCCAAGCCTACTTTTACAATCCCTTTCTATGTATGAAAATTATGTTGCAGGAACAAACACTTCACAGAAGTATCAGAACTCAGATGAATGCAGGATAGGTGGGTTGTGAAGGGCAAGCACCCAGCAGAGAGTACTAGGGATGTGAACTTGAATTTGAAGCCAGTTCAGTGCTCTCCCCCTCAATACCATAAATCTCAATACCACCACTTAAATTCTCTGGGTCTTCATTTTAACATCTAGAAAACAGGGATAATACCTACTCCATAGGCTTATCAGAGGGATTCAAGAGGATGCACTTCAGGGACATAGGGAAAGGACCTGCCAAGTGCCTGGTATATAGTGGACCAATGCCCAGTTCCTTCATTGGTCAAATTTCTCAGTTCCAACTATTTATCTGTCCTTTTAACTTTTCCTTTCCTTCTTTTTCTAGATACTTTAAGATAAAATACATGCTATCAGATTTCTGTGCCTGTGAACACTGAGGTTGATGAATACACAAATGGGTATGGGAATCAGGGCTCATGTGTTCCTCTCCAAGATTGTCCAAGGGTGTTTTGGCCATATATAGCGTGAGAAGAATAGCCTCTCTCCTTGGAGAGTAAAATGAACTTCAATGGAATGTGTAAGAGAAGCATTTTTATTTATTTTATTACATTCATTTTTATTGATTTACCTACAATAAAGACATAATATGCTAATTTGACCAGACATTCTTCCAGAAGACCTTCCAGACAAAGCCGGGACTGCTAGGGAAGCCCATGTCCCAGGTGCCTGCCGGCAGCCAGAGGGAAGCCCATGCCAGCAGCTGGGGGAAGGAAGGCTTACTCTTGCACGAATTTTGTGCACTGGGTCTCTAGTTGGTTAATAAGATTATACAGGTTTCAAGTGTGTAATTCGATATTATATCATCTGTGTGTTCACCACCCAAAGTCAAGTTCTCCTTCCATCACTATTTATTCCCCCTTTATCCTCTTCTGCCTCTCTCCATCATCCTTTTCCTCTGGTAATCATTATACCGTTGTCTATGTCTACAAGGTCTTGTGTGCGTGAGTGTTTTGGGGTTTTTTGGCTTAATCCTTTTATCCCTTTCACCTAGGTCCCCAATGCCCTTCCCCTCTGACAGCTATCATTCTGTTTTCTGTATGAGTCTGTTTCTATAGTGTTTATTTTGTTCATTAGAATCCACATAAAAGTGAAATTATATTAAAGATCAAATATTTGTGTGGGGGAAAATCTTGAAAACTTTAAAATGAAAAATAAAATACATTTGGATTTACTGCCAATGCTTATTCATTACAAGTTCGGGCAAATGTCTGAGGAAAGATACAGTACAAATTGCCACCAAACATCACTTTCTTTAAAAGAACTAGTGACAGACAATGTGTATATTTTCAAACTTAATTATCTCTTCAGATTTTTAAAGGTAATATCATAAAGGACTAAATATTTTTTAAAAATCAAAACTTTGAAAACTCAAAAACTGTGAAGTGCAGCACTTTTCATCTCAGAAAAAATAAAAGAAAAACCTGAAAGTTAGATTACTTTTATGCACCAAAGCTTTCTTTCATTATTAGAATAAAACTACTCTAGAAATGCTCAGAGTTTAAAATATGTAAAACATAAGTGGTGTTGGAAAAATTGGACAAATATGTAAAAAAATAAGAGAGACTAAACCACCTTCTTACATCATATCTAATCTAATAAAAGAGTAATATGCAAATTGACCCTCACTCTGTTACACCTAAGCCATGCCCACCAGCCAATCAGAGTGTCTGCATGCAAATTAACCTAGCCAAGATGGCGGCTGGCAGCCCTGGAGCTAGAGCAAACAGGAGGCTTCCGTTGCACCAGCAATGGAGGAAACTGCCTGCCTAGGCAGCTGGGCCTCTGCTCAAGGCAACAAAGTTTCAATTATAGAAGCCACAGAGCTGAAATCAACGGGAGGCTTCATTGCCTGCCTAGGTTTCTGCTCAAGACAAAAACTTCAATTATAGAAGATAAATAAACCCCAGATACCTGATTCCAGCCAGCCTCGCTGGGAATTTGGGTCAATGGGAGCTGTGGGCAGCCTGAAAACAGCCCTTAGCCCTTCACCTAGGTTGGCCAGGCACCCTAGTAGGGACCCGAATCCTGAAGGGGCTGTGAGCAGCCTGAAATGGCCCTCAGCCCCTCACCCAGGTTGTCACACCCATATGGGGTGAGAGTCCCCACTGGGGGCTTGGCCAGCCTGCAAATAGCCATCACCCCTCACCCAGGCTAGCCAGGCACACCAGCAGGTGGACATCTCCTGAGGGGTCCGAGACTGCAGGAGGGCACAGGCTGGGCTGAGGGACTTCCCCGAGTGCCCAAATTTTTGTGCACCGGGTACCCTAGTATAAGAATAAACTCAAATGGAGTAAGACTTACATGTTAGACTCTAAGCCATAAAAATCCTAGAAGAAAATGCAATATTTCACATAGCAATATTTTTTCTGATATATCTCCACAGGCAAGGAAAATAAAAGAAAAAATAAACAAGTGGGGCCTTATCAAACTAATAAGTTCTGGATTGGCAAAGAAAACCATCAATAGAATGAAAAGACAACCCACTAAATAGGAGAACATATTCACAGATACATCTGATAAGACATAATATCCAAATTTATAAAGAACTTATAAAACTCAACACAAAAAGAAAACAAAGAAACAAGCAATCCAAATTTTTTAAAAAATGAGCAAAGGACCTGAATAGACACTTCTCCAAAGATGACTTACAGATGGCCAATAGACATGTGAAAAGATGCTCAACATCACTAATAATCATAGAAATGCAAATTAAAACCACAATGATATAAGACCACGTACCTGTCAGAATGGCTAAAGGGAACCCTGGTGCACTGTTGGGAATGCAGATAAGTGCAGCCACTGTGGGAAGCAGTATGAAGTTACCTCAAAACATTAAAAATGGAACTTTCAGCAATTATACTTCTGGGAATTTATCTGAAGAAACCCAAAACACTAATTTAAAAGATCATATGCACCCTTGTGTTCATTGCAGCATTATTTACAATAGCCAAGATTTGGAAGCAACCCAAGTGTCCACCAGAGGATGAGTGGATAAAATACTGTTGTACGTTAACAAAATGGAATATGTTAAACAAAACGTATCGGCCATAAAAAAGAAAATGTTACCCTTCGCAACAGCATGAATAGACCTAGAGAACATGATGCTAAGTGAAATAAGCCAGTAAGAGAAATACAAGTACTATATGACTCCACTCATATGTGGAATATAATAAATTAATAAGCAAAATAGAGACAGACTCACAGATAGGGAACAAACTGACACCTGTCAGAGAGGAGGGAGCATGAGGGAGGTGGAGAGATTGAGCAAAAAAGGAAAAAAGGAAAAAGAACTTATGGACATGGACAACAGTGTGATGATTGCTACCTAGAAGGGCGAGACGGGGAGGGGTAGAGGAGGGTATAAGAGGGATGGAAAAATAAATAAATAAATGAATAAATGAATAAATGAATAAATAAAATAAGTAAAACCAACTGAACAAACTGGTCACATTAGGGACATAAAATGTATTCTCAGACTCCATATATAGTGTGTATGTGTTTTTAGTATGATCAGTGCTACCTACCATCATTTGAAAGGGTAACAGGGAACAGAAAACAGCATACCACTTGGAAAATTACCCACAAAGAATCCACCTCTTAATTCACAGCTCCAGTCATTATTTATAGCCTCAGACAGTAACTTTAAACTTGTCAAAGGGTTTGGAATGGACTTCCTTCCCTACATGAGCTCTCTGTGAATAATTACCATTCACATTCTTTCTACCTTGGGAAGGTAGATAAAGTCTATTCTAAAAATTAAAATGAAAACTAAAAACCTTTGCTAAAAGATCCTACCAGGGTCAGAGAATAACTTTAGCTCCAGGATGCCAGAGCTGAGAAAAAGACACACCTCAAGTCTCACTATGCCTCACCCCAGGTGTGGGAATACGTGTACCTACCCACAAATACGTAGATTGTAAAAGGGGAAACAGCTGTTACAGTCGGTAAATTATTAGGAATCGACTACCCTCTAAACCAGTGGTTCTCAACCTTCTGACCTTTTAAATACAGTTCCTCATGTTGTGACCCAACCATAAAATTATTTTTGTTGCTGCTGCATAACTGTCATGTTGCTACTATTATGAAACGTAATATAAATATCTGATACACAGGATTGTCTTAGGCGACCCCTGTGAAAGGGTCGTTCGACACCCAAAGGGGTCACAATCCACAGGTTGAGAACCGCTGCTCTAAAGGACCCAGCAACATGCCAGGTGCTTACCTTGTGTAGGAGTCTATACCTTCCTGCCCTGAAGGTGCTCACAGTCTGTAACAGTGAGTGGAAGGTCGCGCTCACAATTAATCTACATCCCACATGTGAACAATAGCAAGTGCTCAGGGAGAAGAAGTAGAGATCAGTTAGGGGCTTGAAAATAAATCTAATTAACTTTGTAAAACCTGGACTGAGTATGGCAGCCAGGCCCTGTATAGATGTTTAGAGGCCCCTGTACCATATGTAATTTAATGCATATACGTATGCATAACCCATGGACATGGGCAATAGTGTGGTGAAGGCCTGGGGCAAGAGGCAGGGGTAAGCTAGAAGAGGTCAGTAGGGGAGGGGAGAGAAAGGCACATAAACAATACTTTCAACGATAAAGATTCTTTAGAAAATAAAACGATAAAAATCAGATTTATGACTAAGTTATGTATGTGTAGAGAAGCCCAATAAAGTTTTAATCATTGTCATCACAGAGCTAAAATGATTATATTAAGGGTCAAATATAATAGTATTTCAAAGGAAAAATACTGGTGCCGCTGCTTGAGTGTCTTCCTTTGCTGGGCACCCTACTCACTAGTTTAGTGTAGAACTGGGTAATCCTGCCAACGTATAAATGAAGGAAAACAGAGATGTGTTCTCTCAGGACCTTCCCATCCATTCATAGGTCCTTCAATAAAAGTTCTGAAATCCAGAATAAAGGCCTGTAAGAGGCATACTTGGCTGGGAAAAAAGCATGTGGATTTCTCTAGTTTATGAGGTGCCTGCTGGGATCCAAGAAAGACAAGAGGCAGAAGGAGGAAAGAAAATTAGGGGAGACAGCCTCCCCTTTGAAATAAGACCGAAGTGGAGGCAGAGCCAGGCTCTGACACTGCCTACGCTTTGAAATGGGTGAAGATACTTCATCTCCCTGGGCCCCTATAAAATAGAGATGACACTGCTGTCCTCACAGAGAAAGTCAGGATCTGATACCTAGCTTGGCTCCTGGTAGGTATTTGCTAAATGCTAGTTCTCCTCAATACTAAGGGCACTAGGAAATAAAAAGTCCTGGTGACAAGTGATGAATCATACAAGGTCCAGTGTTAGCTGCTCAGGGAAATACAAAGAAATATAAAAGGTAGTGAGAAGCAAGGCTTGGCTCTCAGCCAGGCAGTGGAATGTGGCTGCTCATGTGATCTTATTGAAATCCTGTCTTTAACCCACAACATTCCAGTAAGTCACTGTAAGCCAAGAGATACAAAATCAACAGCAGTTAAAAATGGATAAGAAGCTTTTTAAATATAAAATTCAAATGTATAATGTCTGCCATGTACCTACTACTACTCTTAGTGCTCTATATGTATATTATCTTGATAATATGGGAACTTGTATTCCAGAGGGAGAAACAGACACAGAGGGTTACTTAACCAAAGCTACCCATTTAATAGCTGGTAATGTTGAGACTTGAACCTGGGCAGCCTGGTGCTAGAGCACATGCCTTCACTCTTCCACTAAACTACCGCCCTCTACTACCTGCCTTCATTCTATATCCCCACAAATTAAAATTGTGTGAGGCACTAAAGCTACGCAGTTGAGTAAGACCTGGCTCCTGGTCTCAGAGGATCCACAGGCTAATGGGGAGAGTGGGATCGATGAGTCTGGAGCCACAGAGGGATCAGCACGACACATGAGTGAAGCACAGAGAACAGAGAAACCCAGGCTGCCTGGAAGACACAGGCATTATCAAAACAGGACCTTTCTCCCATCTCCTTCACTTTGAAACCATTTTGTGTGTGTGGAGCTCAGCATGGGGCACACTTAATAAAAATAACTGCCTTTGTCATCTTTGGATTAATAACATAATGACATTTCCCACTGATCTTAGTCATGAATATGAATGAAATACAATCCATCCTCTCAAGACATTTTCAATCTTGCGGGGACAGAGACAGGGACTACATTCCTACATGACATCACGTGATGTGTGGAGAGTACCTGAAGTCTTGAGATGGCAGACACCTTATACAGGGAGAGTCCTGATGTAACCACACAGCGGGTTCTGATAGTTACGTGATGATCTTTGTAATGGGCCACCAGTCTGACAGCATCTGCTATTGACTGCTGAGAGACGGAGATAAGTGACCACGCATTTAACCAAGAAACTGTAATTCTGTAATTTGCTCATAACTTTTGAATTGGACAAAAAATTGAGTGTCCAGCATGGACTAGAGAACTGATAATTTGTGACTGAATTTCAGGAAGAAATACATACTACAATGTATATTGGTGGCTTTTAAATATATTTTTATTGATTTTTTACAGAGAGGAAGGGAGAGGGATAGAAAGTTAGAAACATCAATGAAAGAGAAACATCGATCAGCTGCCTCTTGCACACCTCCTACTGGGGATGTGCCCACAACCAAATACATGCCCTTGACCAGAATCAAACCTGGGACCTTTCAGTCTGCAGGCGGATGCTCTATCCAACGAGCCAAACTGGTCAGGGCTATTGGTAGCTTTTAAAGTTGGTTCAGGAACTGTGTGTGTCCCCAAATGTAACTGATTACAAACTGAATTATCACAAAATAGAAAGGAACTATAAAGAATTATTACTATTAGTTTGAAAAAATACCCAGTATGAGAAACTACTAGTATTTTATTTTATTTTTTAATATATTTTATTGATATTTTTACAGAGAGGAAGGGAGAGGAATAGAGAGTTAGAAACATCGATGAGAGAGAAACATCGATCAGCTGCCTTCTGCACACCCCCTGCTAGGGATGTGCCCACAACCAACGTACATGTCCTTGACTGGAATTAAACCTGGGACCCTTCAGTCTGCAGGCTGATACTCTGTCCACTGAGCCAAACCAGTTAGGGCTACTACTATTTTAAATAGGAAAATGTCTCAGAAAATATTTTAAGGCAGGAGCTAGGAGTGGATGGAAGAGAAAGAATTACAGAGGAGGAGATGGCATTTTCTCTCTTTCTTTCTTTTTAATTCTTAACTGAGGATATGTTTATACTTATTTTCAGAGAGAGAGAGGAAGAGAGAAGGGGGAAGAGAGAGAGAGAGAGAGAGAGAGAGAGAGAGAGAGAGAGAGAGAGAGAAACATCAATCAGTCGGTTGCATTCTGTGCTCTCTCTCTCTCACCCACCCCCATGTAATGAATAAACATACAGAACCTAGGCCCTTCTTCACAGTAAATCAACTGGTGAAATGTCTAAAAGCTCAGGGATGTCACTTTTAATGTGATTTTAAAAGCAAATTTAGGATTCTTAGAAGAGAGGAAATGCAAATAAAACAGGAACATAATTTAAATGGTGACTGAACAACTTAATACATTAAATGTGTTGAAAACAAATGAATGCCAGAATCCCACAGCTAAGTAAAGGAAGTAGAAATTTTTTTATTTCCTATTATTTTGTATTAAGCCAAATTATTTTATTTCTGAGCTAACAGAGCATCATTCATACATCTCTACACCCATCCAATCACAAAATAGTCACTCACATACTATCTGAAATGCACACTACACTGTTAGACACCAATTTGATGAACATAATCTCTGTCCTTAAATCTAGTGGTAGAGAAAGACATACCCACAAATAATTACAATTTCAGGCTCTATGACTCCTATGATCTTGCAAAGCCCTTATCATAAGGATAAGTAAAACATCTCCAAAGCTTCCCCAAAACATGAGAATCTTATTTTGAATACAAACAATAGAATAAATATGTTGAGAGTGAAAATAATCAAAGAGAAGTATTGTTAACGTGCATGAGAGCTAGATCTTCAAAATTACTCTTAAAAAACAAAACTCACCCTATCTGGTTTGGCTCAATGGATAGAGTGTTGACCTGTGGACTGAAAGGTCCTGGGTTCAATTCCTGTCAAGAGGACATGCCCAGGTTGTAGGCTGGATCCCCAGTAGGGAGTGTGCAGGAGGCAGCCAAGCAATGATTCTCTCTCATTATTAATGTTTCAATCTCTCTCTCCCTCACTCTTTCTCTCTTGGAAAATCAATAAAAAACTCTCTTTTTGTGTGACTAAGGGCTATAAACCATGTTAACAGCAGGTCCATATCTGGGGTGTCAGTTAACACCAGTGTTTTCAAGCCACTAATCTTGACTTGAAAGCATTGTTTCTCAAGATCTCATCACTGGAAGTATGAGCCCAGCCTCAGAAGATGCTCATATAAATATCATGAGTTATTGATGAACAGCATGACTTCGTCATCCATTAACAGCAACTATATATTGCAACAATTTCTAAATGAAGGCTTATAAATAACCGTAGTTTTAATTACTCAGGAGAACTACATCCATCAACACTCACAACTTCTGCGAGGTATCACCGTGGTCCTAAGAAGTCACAGTCACTCAAAAAGGTTATAGTCATGAAAGAGTAAAGATTTTGTATTTTAAAAGAAAAAGACCATTTCTATGAAGAAAACACAAACCTAGACCTTCTTGGAAGTGAAAATCAGGAGTGGGAGTGGGGGGTGATATGCACTGGGGAGAATGCAATAGGAAAAGAAAGAGTCCCCAATCAAATCAGAGATGAGATTACTCAACAGTCAATAAGGGTAAAAGAAGGACAGACTCCTTTGAGCTAAAGGTAAATGTTTTGCTTGGTTTATTTCATACTTTTCATTAACTCCATTCTTTTTTTTTAATGTATGAAATGTGTATCTTATCCATTTTCAAAAACGCAATTCTGGATTACATACAAAGTTAGACACATGAAACAAGACAATAAAAATAAAAACAAGATCAAATCAAGTTTTTAAAAAAAGGCAAGGAAATAAATGCTAGCATATACTTGGAATGCACTACTTTTTTTGCAACTGAGTTCTGAATTTAGCTCTGTGTTTCCTAGCTAAGATTTTTGCTTGGACAAAAATCAAAATGTGTAGAGTTAAATAAATATTCATTATCCAACACAAGGAAATGGGACTTTCCTGACTTCTCTGGTTCAATTGTAACCCCATGCCACTCTGGGTATTTAGCCAGTGGTACCCCTGTTCCTTCTATATTTTCCTTCAAATCACTAGTCAATTTTGTAAATTCTAAATCGTTTGCTTATTTTCTGTTTCCTTATACTAGAATGTAAGTAAGGTTCATGAGAACAGGAGTCTTTGTGTTTTGTTCACTATTTCATCTTGTGTTCCTAGAGTAGTGCCCGACACACATAGAATAGAGTGATTTTATCCTGAATATTGAATTCCAGAAGCAATGTATCATGTAGTCCCCTAAATAAACTACATCAGGCTATGAGGCTATGCTGGAGAGGGGAGATAATGGGCATGAGAAGCATAACCTAAAAGGTACATGCACATGTGTAGTTACAAGGGAACAGAATTTGAAACCAGAAGATCTAAGTTCAACTACCAAGGTCACCTCCTCCTGCCCTGTGCATCCTATCAGACAATAAGGCATAACTATAAAGCACATGGACTCTGGAGACAAGCAACCTGGTTTTAAATCCTGGCTCTGAAAGCTCGTAAGCTGTGTGACCTTTGACAATTTACTTAGCCTTTCTGTGCCTTAATTTCTTTTTCTGTAAAATGTAGATAATGATAATATCCTCAAAGGATTACTCTGAGAATTAAATAAATTTATATATTTTGTCTCGTTCATAGAAAAGCTAAGTACTGGCAGTTAATTTGAACTTGTGACCCTCATTTATAAAACATGGATAATAACTACCTTTGGTGTAGTCATGAGGATGAAGTGATCTTAATACATGTTAATGTGCTTACATTTTTAATAGATGACTTATTTTTTATTTTCAGGAAAGTAGAGTAAGCTCATCATAACTTTTTTTCAGAAATATGGAAAGAGTAAAAATCCTGTGTATCTCAGTAAACAGTGACAACCACTATTAGCATTTGCTTATGTAAATTTCCAGATTTCTTCCAATGCCATATTGGCATACAGATATGTGTTTATGAAAATATAACTTTAACAGAGTTAGACACACACAGTATAATATACTGTCCTGAAACCTGCTTTTTAAAAACTTATCATGGGTGGTATTTCATATCAGCAAATAAAGATCTACATCTTTCTATGTAATAGCTGCCCAGGATTCCATTGTCTGAAAGTGCCTTGATTTAGTGAGCCAATACTCTATTCACAGTTAGATTGTTTCCAATTTGTGAAAGTGCTTTGTAAACTACAAGATAATATACCAGTGTCAGCTATCATCACCTTTATTTTTAAAATAAACATCTAGACATCACCATTAATAGTCCTGAAAGGTCTTCTTTCACTATTTAGAAATGATGCTTCATTCTAATTGAACTCACGCTTTCATTCAAAATGCATGGCATTTAGGGATCCCACGTCTGAATAGAAAAATGACATGCAAACTCCAAAATCAGACCTAGAGGAGGTGATGGGGATTATTCCCAAGAGCGTAGCTCACTACAAGGACTGTGCACTGTCACTGGGCATGTAACACCTCACTCACACTCCTTTGCTCATAGAGGGGCATCACTCACTGATTGCTGCCTTTTCAGAATGCACCCATGGCTTCAGAATCTTTATTGACATTGAACTCCAAATAACCTTTATAAAACCACTGGCAAAGGTAGGAGAGATGAACTATCTATAAGTATTTACTTAGTAACTACCATGTACGGTACACATACGGGAAGTGCAGATTTCGCAGCTATAGCAATTTACATCTTTGGCCCACCTATATTCTGAGTTCCTAGAGATTTGAAAACATGCCCCATCTTTCTCAGGTACCTCACCTTTGTCTGATAGAATGCCTCAAAAAGTAGTAGATAGTTAATGAATATTGTTCACTCGTGGAGAGCAGTTGAAATAATGACTGAAGACCTTGATCTCACTATTTTACAATCTCATTTACTCGTAACTGAAGTTAAAATATAAGTGCCAATGTATTCTCAGAAAATAAAACCTGCCATATTATTTCTGGTAGGATGGAGTTGGATAGGGCATTGGATTGCATAATAACAAGTAATTTAGAATTGCTACTCTTTTTTTACAATAAATTTTCTCTGTTAATTAATGTTGTGACTTAGAGCCAGTGTGCATGGTATGAAACAGAGGGCCCTGCTGATAGCAATTTTGCAGGAGAAGGAGGCTTGTACATTGAGATATATTGCAGATGTATTTCTTTCTGGCTTAGGCCCCAGCATGAGCTGGATGGGTTCAGCTTATAAAACTCTGGCCTTTCACCTTTTCAAGGCTACAATTAACTTCTCTATGTGCTGCATTCATTCGACAAATATTTACTGCATGGCCAATATCTACCCCACCAGCACTAGATTTAGGGAGGTTCAACATGACAAAAATTAATAATTGAAATTTAAATAGGCTATCCATAAACATTTTGGGTCTCTTAACAATGGATCATCATGACAAATATTATTCATGACTATCAAAGCTAGGGCTTATATATTTTTACCTCTTAATATTAAAATCACACTAACCAGGAAGATCTTTTTGTCCCAACATGGAGGCTAGCAAGTAGATTTCATCGTCTCCTACCTGTTCCAACTATTTTATAATGGCCACCAGGAATTCATTGTTAAAAATGATTCAACCATGTCTGAACTCTAAGGAAAACTCTGCAATCGATGAGTAATGTCTGTCATGAATAAAGAGTTAGCCAATGTTCTGTGTGTCAAGTAGTTGCCAGTCCTACATCTTATATGTCATACTGACCTTCTTTGTCTTCTGCTGGCTTCTCTGAATAACTCTATTTTACTAGCTCTCTGGGAGTTATTTGAGGACCTATCTATTTCATAAACAATGACCCAACATGGTTAATATGGAGCCCTGCCCTCAGCCACACTTCACCATCTAGCACAGACATGACTTTGCGCAAATTCATGTAATTATTCGGGGCCTCAGTTTCCCCATCTCTAAAATAGAGATGTGGCCATGGAAAATCTCTAATTTCCCAAATCAACCTGGCATTCAATGGCTCTACATATCTTAGAGGACATTATATTTCAAAGAGGACTTTTGTGCCTTGAAATATCTTTTTTCATCTAATAAAACAAAAGTGTTTTTTCCCTTTGATAAAGATGTGAATTGGGGATCTTCTTGAGAGGCATAGCAGCTTTCCCTCACCCTATTTTAAGTTCCCAATAAATGAATGCTGATTTTGTCCTCTTGCTTCAACCCTTTTTAAAAAAGCCCACTTTCTCACTAATAGAAAATAGGATTTGAGTGATGGCCCTTACACTAATTGGTCAGGAGCCCTAGATACAATATTGTTATTGACAGAATGTACTCCCTGCTCATGTGCTGATAAAGTAGCTTAGCAGACACAGAGAGAGTAAATGGAGGACAAAGAAAAAGTACCTGAAAGTTGAGTCAAAGTAGAAGGATTGAGTCAGCATTATGGGCTTCTGGCTAATAAGAAACCTTGCTAAGAGAATATAACAGAAGCCATCATATTCAACAAGACAATGGGAACAGGAAAGTAGGCACTGCCAGAGGTGGGTGAGAGATTAAGAAAAGAGAGAAGATCCAAAAGCTTGACTTGCTCTGTTTGACCCGTGAGGTCTACGTAGGATCAAATGTAAATGAAATCATTTTAGAGACCATAACTTTTAACTCAGAGAAGTAGTATGCACAAAGAAATCCCATCACAATCTGTCAGAAACTATCTATTGATTTTAAAAGATAAAACATAAAATGTTCAAAGGAGCATCATAAATATAATGGCATGGATTAAGATCAAGTGTAAAGAAGCTTCTACAATGGGACTGTATTCTTCTGCGGCTAGTGATGAACTAACTCAGTGATCTACCAGGTCTTTTCCCTAGAAAGGTGTCTCTGTCTGCTATGACTTAATCTATCTAAATTTTAAAGAGTCAAAAATGGAACCAAAGGTTAATATCTGTATTAGTTCTCATAATGGTATTTTGTTTGTACTGTGGTCAAGCCTTCAATTTGCCATCCCTTTACACTAATACTAAAGTGCAAGAAACACTACCTAACCGGCAATGTGTTAAGGGGAATGGAACGTACAAGTGGGCAAGCAGTGTCTCTGACCCCAGAGTAATTTGATTCAGTCATAAATGCCCCAAATCCTTTCACTTTAAGAGTTCTTAAACAAACCAAAGTTCATTTTCCCTGAAACCCTAAACTTATCTGAAGAACCCTGAAGATATAGTTGACCCTTAAACAACATAGGGGTTAAGGATGTTGAAGCCCCCCCCCCACCCCCCGTGCAGTTGAAAATCTATGTATAACCTTTTACCTCCCCAAAATGTATTTGTCCCTCAGTATTCATGGGGACAGGTTCCAGGGCTCCTGGCAGATACAATCCCCTATATAAAATGGCATAGACCATCGCATACAGTTGGTCCCTTACACCTGCAGATTCCTAACCACTGATCAAAAACAGTACAGGTATTTGTTGGGGGGGAAATCGGCAAGTAAGTGGACCTGCACAGTTAAGATTGGCAGTGCTCAAGGGTCAACTGTATTCTTCATGTCATTTCCTCTTCCCATCTCAACTTTCCTCCTCCTATCACCTCCATTCCAACCATCCCCCAACCTCGGGAAAAAAAAATAGGGCAAGTTTTCTTGGAATTCTTTATGTAGTCTCCTGTAACCTGCAATGCCATTACTCAGCTTCTAGAATCTTCCTTTCCGCCTGCCCTACTGAAATGACCATCACCAGGGTTCACATTCTTCAAACCAGTTGCAGCAACAGGGATTCTGTCCCAACCAGAACTCAATCTCTGCTAAGGACATAACAGCCACAAGATCAGCCTGAGCTTACCCACCAAGCAAACATCAAGAAGATGCAGCCCAGAGGACTAGAGGTTCTACTATCAAAAGGATTAATTGAGTCCCATGCCACACACCCACCTCCCTCCTGCCCACCCTGTCTCCCAGAGAAAGGAGTGGGACACATCACTTTGAGCACCAGGCAAAGGAACAATTCCTTCCTCCCACTCATCACATTCTTCTGAGGAATGGGGCTGACTTTGATTCTTCAGATTACATTCACAATTAAATTCTTCAAGACTTTGTACTCTGAGAGAATGGTAAACAACCCAACTCTTGTCCTCAGATAACCAAGTGTGTGTGTGTGTGTGTGTGTGGTGGGGGAGGAGAGTGTAATGAACTGAATGGAATGAGAAGGGACACTTCAACTACTAAGAAAGTCTTCGAAAACAGAAGCACATGTGAGTAAAACACCTTGTAATTTAAAACTATGTTTCTCCTGATGGCCTCTCCAGTTCTCAGCCTGCGCCAGGCCAAGCATGGATTCGATTTGGCTGCCTTAGGTTAGCAAATGCACTACTCCACTCCAGCGCAGACTTCAGGGTGCCGATAGCTCCTTGTGAAAAGCCTCCTGGCAGGGAAACACTTTTGTGTGACATGTCACTGGCAACAACAGAATTGTGTCAAATGCTCAGAGCCCATTAAGTGCAGGCAGTGGCAGGGGAGGGGTTAATAAGGCCATGTGTGCCTGGCACTCTGGGATTTATTGTAAAAGGCCTTACTAAGTGTAAGTGAAATTTTACCCGTGCGTATCGCATGGGTCATTGGGAGGAAGAGTTATTGGAACTTAGCTTTCAATAGGAAGCTCAGTCTGGAAATAATAATAATAATAATAATAATAATGTCATGGTTTTAAGGAAAACATGTCATTTACCTAAATATCGCACCTCTGCTGCTCCTAGTTTAGAATGTGGTGCCAGAAATATTAGAGAGCGCTTTCTACATGTTTGATCCTTCCTTATTACCCATCAACAGAGAACGATCACTCGTTCATTCCACAGATATTTAATGGATATCCACATTGTTGATGACATGTTCCCACCAGGTCAGAAGGTGAGCAGAGCAAGCAAGGATACCCAGATAATCAGGGCTGGATTTTGACCTTATGGAATTTGCAGCCTGATGGGGAAATCGATACACAAACACCGAAGACCTTTCAGTACGGGGAAGACACATTGGGCAGGTTAGAAACTGGCCTCTAATGGACTGGGTGTTTGGCACTCGAGGAGAAATTGATTCCAGCTGGGGCGAAGTATACTGCTTAGCGTTTGTGTCCGGAGGTAGGAAGCCCTCCACATCCCATCACATCGAGCTAGGAGCATCTCTAAGACAACTGCACTTTTTTTGCCAAGATATGCAGGTACACATCCATGTGTGGTCTGAATTTCTATAGCATTCGAGGGGTTTTCCTCCTTTCTTGTCACAGCAACAGCAGGGGGTAGGTGTGTTCACACAATAGCTAAGCTCCATTTTTTTTTTAACTATTTCATGTTATAAGAGGATTAGCTTTATTCATTCAGTTAGTTCACTTTCCTTTGATTTTTAAAATGCATTCATTGTCGAGAGTATTACAGATGTCCCCCTCCTATTTCTTCCCACTCCTGACCTCCTTCACCTGGATACTGCCCTGGCCCAGGCCTTCACCACCCTGTTGTCTGTGTCCGTAGGTTATGCCAAATGCTTATAAATTCTTTGGTTAATCTCTTCCTTTCCCCCTGCCCCCTCCGTCTGAGATTCATCAGTCTGTTTCATGTTTCTATGTTTCTGGTTCTATTTTATTCATCAGTTTATTTTGTTCATTAGATTCCTTGTTTTGATGTTTAGATTCCATTGTTGATAGATATGTATTTATTGTCATTTATTGTTCATATTTTTTAATCTCTTTTTTCCTTTGATTTTTTTTTTTTAATGTTAAAAACAAACCAAGAGCCCTAACCGGTTTGGCTCAGTGGATAGAGCGTCGGCCTGCGGACTGAAGGGTCCCAGGTTCGATTCCGGTCAAGGGCATGTACCTTGGTTGCCGGCACATCCCCAGTAGGGAGTGTGCAGGAGGCAGCTGATCGATGTTTCTCTCTCATCGATGTTTCTAACTCTCTATCTCTCTCCCTTCCTCTCTGTAAAAAATCAATAAAATGTATTTAAAAAAAAAAACAAAACAAAAACAAGAGTAAAAGCAGGAGTTGACTTCAATAGTCCACAGGCAGGCAATGACTGTCCGGGTTGGAGGTGAGGGCTTCGGCTAGCATTCCGGGATCCCTTGTGTTTGTTTGGTTTACTCCTGACAGATACAATGGAATGCTTCAATGAAAAACACCCAACTCATTTTCCATCTATGAATGAACAGAAGGCATCCCGTGGCTACGGAAGAATAAACAGTCAGCCCCGCTGGAGGCCTGCTGGCTCACCCATGCTGCACCACTATTGTGCCCACTCTGGCTTCCACGTGTAATTTACTGACATTTGTGCTGTTTGATGGCAGGTGATTTATCACTGACACCTCTTTGCTACTTCCACTGGGGCCACTGCAATGGGGCAAGGTTCAAGGAAGTTGGCCGAAACTGAAGCAGACATTTTATCAACTAACTATTGCGTTTTCTAATTCGTGACTTTTCCCCAGGAGCTTTTGGTTTTCATTTTGTTGGCTACTGTTCACTTCTCTCGTGTTGTACAACTCCAGGTTAATTTTTCGGGTAGTAATAGAGCCTCCGGTACACTTGGGGCAGGGGGAGGGGAGTGTTACAGAGAGATATTGAGGTTCCTTGTCCCTAACAACCAATTCTCACCATAGTTTTGAGGGTTAGAGAGAGATTTCTAAAGACAGGAGATAGATGGGCAGACTGAGATATGGGATTAAGTTGAGAGTATTCTGTGTGCACAGGACAGCAGGGACGACTGAGAAGCATGGATGAATGCTTGACCCACCCTCTTGCTAACAATCCTATATTGGTCTCTGTTCCTGTCACAAGGTATTCACTTGCATAATCATTCATTTATTTTTTGCATTTATTCATTCATTCAACAAATGAATGCCTGTATGAGAAAAAGTACTATGAAAGGACTGGATGCCAGGTATGGAAACAAAAAAAGTAAAGGAGATATGAGGGCTCCTTTCAAGAAATTCATGGTCCTGCAGAAAAAAATGCATGTCAACAAATACTTCTAAAAGGATCTGTACTCAGAAAATTTTAGGATGCTAAAAAAGGAGATAGAGAAAGACATGAACAATAGAAAAATATACCATGTTCATGGGTTGGTAGAATCAACATCACTGAAATGTCCCAAAGCAATCTATAAATTCAATGCAATTCTCATTAAAATACCAATGGCATACTTCAAAGACCTAGAAAAAAATTCTCCAAAAATTCATCTGGAATAAAAAAGACCCTGAATAGCTGCAGCAATCTTGAGAAAGAAGAATAATGTTGGAGTGATCACAATACCAGATATCAAGCTATACTACAAAGCCACTGTTCTCAAAACTGCTTGGTACTGGCACAAGAACAAACAGATAGACCAGTGGAACAGAACAAAGAACCCAGAGATCAACATAAGCCAGTATGATCAATTAATATTTGATAAAGGAGGCAAGAGCATACAATGGAAATAAGACAGTCTCTTCAAAAAAATGGTGTTGGGAAAACTGGACAGATACTTGCAAAAAAATGAAACTAGACCACCAACTTACACCATACCAAAAATAAACTCAAAGTGGATAAGGGACTTAAATGTAAGAGAGGAAACCATAAAAATCTTAGAAGAAGCCACAGGCAACAAAATAAGTGACATTTGTCATAGCAATATCTTTACCGATACAGATCCTAGGGCAATAAAAACTAAAGGGAAATAAACAAATGAGACTACATCAAAATAAAAAGCTTTTGCACAGCAAAAGAAACCATCAACAAAACAATAAGAAAGTCCACTGCATGGAAGAACATATTTGCAATGTTATCTCCGATAAGGGTTTAATCCCCAACATTTACAAAGAACTCAGCAAAAGGAACTCAGCAAAAGGCAGATAAACAATCCAATCAAAATATGGGCAAAGGACCTAAATAGGCACTCTTTGAAAGAGGATATTCAGAAAGCCAAGAGACATGAAAACATGACCAAAGTCACTAGTCATCTAAGAAATGCAAATCAAAATAATAGTGAGGTACCATCTTATACCTGTCACAAGGGCTATCATCAACAAATCAACAAAGGACAAGTGCTGGAGAAGATGCAGAGAAAAAGGAACCCTTCTTCACTGCTGGTGGAAATGCAGACCGGTGCAGCCACTGTGGAGAGCAGTATGGAGTTTCCTCAAAAAATTAAAAATGGAACTGCCATTTGACCCAGTAATCCCACTTCTAGGGCTATATCACAAGAAAACAGAAACACCAGTCAGAAAGGATATATGCACCCCTATGTTCATTGCAGTATAATTTACAATAGCTAAGATTTGGAAACAGCCTAAATGCCCATCAGCAGATGAATGGATTAGAAAACTGTGGTACATCTACACAATGGAATACTATGCTGCAGTAAAAAAGAAGGAATTCTTACCATTTGCAACAGCATAGATAAATCTGGAGAGCATTATGCTAAATGAAATAAGCCAGTCAGTGAAAGATAAATACCACATGATCTCACGCATTTATGGATAATAAAGAACATTACAAACTGTTGAACAAAAAGAGACAGAGGCAAAGAAGCATCGAACAGACTATCAAACTGCAGCAGGAAGGTAGGGGAGGGTTGGGGGGTAAAAGACCAACCAAAGGACTTGTATGAATGCATATAAGCACAAACAACTGATGTAAGACACTGGGGCGAGAGGATGAGGGCAAGTGTCGGGGGGTAGGGGAGGCCGGGGGAAGTCAGTGGGGAAAAAATAAAAGAGACATATGTACTATTATTCATAACTAGAGGCCTGGTGCACAAAAATTTGTGCACTGGAGGGGGGGTCCCCTCAGCCTGGTCTGCATCCTCTTGCAGTCTGGGACCGTGCATCCTTTTGCAGTCCGGGACCCATTGGGGGATTGTCCACCTGCCGGCTTAGGCCCACTTTCCAGGGGATTAGGCCTAAGCTGGCAGTCAGACATCCCACTGACAGCCCAGGAGTCCTCAGGGAGTCTGAATGATGGCGTAGGCCCGCTCCCCCTGAGGGAGTGAGCCTAAGCAGCAGTCAGATATCCTTAGCACTGGGAGAGGTTGTCACCACTGCCGCTGTGCTTGTAGCCATCAGCCTGACTTGTGGCTGAGTGGTGCTCCCCCTGTGGGAGCACACTAACCACCAGGAGGCAGCTCCTGCATTGATTGTCTGCTCCCTGGTGGTCAGTGTACATCATAGCGTCTGGTCATTCTGCAGTTTGGTCAATTTGCATATTACCCTTTTATTATATAGGATACCTTAATAAAATTTAAAAAATACTTCTAAGGCAAAAAATAAAAATTAAAAAAACAATGGCTGCTAGAAAACAAGTGTGTTAAAGAGCTGTCAGAAAGAAAAAAAAAGAAAGGGAGTATAATGTTAAATGCATATTTAGAAATAGATTTCCAAAATGCTCCAGTTATACTGAAGTAGATTGTTAACTTTACCTCCTGAGATGGGAAAGAGAGAGGGAAATCTTATTCATTCTCCACCATTCCCCTGGGATACAATATTTCTAAAAAGTTCCCCTTTCAAAATAATTTGTCCTCCTTTTTTCTTAACTTTACTCCCACTCTTCACATCTTTTTCATAGTTTCCTTATATTTGCTCTTGTTGAAGCCAAAGCATTTTATTTGGAAGGAACACAACTCAGAGCATATGGAGAAATCATGCAATCTACCTCCAGGGTCGGCCTACCACTCATTCTTTACTAAGGAGAGATGTAGCATTTCAAGTCTGGGAAAGAGGCATAATTCTGTTTCCGTGCTGGCTCAGTCCTGGCCTCTTCTGGGCACAGGAAGAAATGATACCAAACTATGCTGAGTCACTTATGGTGATTTTATGAAGGTAATCATAGAATTGGATTCCACCATCAACTTTGTTTTATAATACTATAAAATAGGTTAGTCAACAAAGGGCCTGTCTTTGCCTCTCAGCCTCCCTCTTTTGCCCTACCCCTCCTTTGAGATTGCCTGGTCCACACTTTGAGGGACTGTCAGCGTGTTTGAAGGAAGGGTTGCTCAATTAATGTCCACAGGAGATGCTCAAGTTTCTAAAACAAAAAGTAAAGGAAGAGTCTTTTATTCCATTTGTTTTTCTAGATAGGACTCCACAATCACAAGGCTCTAGGACAGTTTACCTTTTGCATATACACACATCCATGCAGCACCACCCGAGGGCAGGATCAGCTTCCACCCATAGCTGCTCATTGAATCCCCCTTGTCCACACCACCAAAGAATACAAGAGATGTGGCCACTATCACAGTCCTTTTATTACACACATTTTTCCTTGTCAGACATTCCTGCTCCATGCTTCTTCAAACACCAGCCAGAGGATGTTTCTTCCCCTTTCCTTTCTTTCATAGAAGGGTGATGGGTTCATGGTCAAAAGAACAGAACACATCAGTTTCAAGCAAAAATATACTAGGTGTTGAAAACTACAAACTACTTGAACAACTAAGTAGTTTACAAGACAAACTTTCAAGTGTCCTCAGTAGAAATGCTGTAAGCACAGTCTTCTCCTAAAATACAAACCGGAGAACTAAATAAGGGCCTGAAACCATTTTTCTTTTAATTGACTTTTCTAAAATTCCTCTCAATACGAGTGATCTTTCACCACCCCATTGTCAACTACAGGAAACAATTATTTTTGGTCATCCAAAGAGTCTTTTTGACCAATGATCTGTCATTATCAATCAATCTACGGTTGTCTGCATAGCCTTGCACTAAATAGAAAAACAGATAGAATAAATCTGTAAGTGAATAAATTTTCTGCACACACCAATCCCCGCAGGCCATGTGTTTATAAGTCAACAGCTTAAAATGAAAACATCTGATGAAGGTAATAC
Source organism: Murina feae (assembly GCA_004026665.1). Classification (NCBI taxonomy): domain Eukaryota; kingdom Metazoa; phylum Chordata; class Mammalia; order Chiroptera; family Vespertilionidae; genus Murina; species Murina feae. The sequence continues at coordinate 222 of PVJC01005455.1, read as the reverse complement.
ACCTGTTAAAAGAGCATAAAGTTCCAAACCCAATGGTAAAATATAAAGATTATAAAGCCTCTTCAAGGATCCATCAAAGCAAACTATTAAATGAATACATCTGCTCTATGCTAGAGTCTAGTTTATAAGTGCCACTCAAAATAAAAGAGATTTAGGACAAACATTTCATAAAAGGATGTGAAAATCACTGAAGGGAAAGCATTTTGAGGATGATGAGAGAAA
>PVJC01005454.1:0-59054 GCA_004026665.1 Murina feae | reverse complement strand
CTTGCTGGGACGTTGGGTCAATGGGAGCTGTGGGCAGCCTGAAAGACTGAAAACGGCCCTCAGCCCTGCACCCAGGCTTCCCAGGCACCCCAGTAGGGACCCAAAACCTGAAGGGGCTGTGGGCATCCTGAAAATGGCCCTCAACCCCTCACCCAGGCTGGCCACACCCCAATGGCGTGAGGATCCACACTGGGGGGCTTGGCTAGCCTGCAAACAGCCATCAACCCTTCACCCAGGCTGGACAGGCACGCCAGCAGGTGGACATCCCCTGAGGGATCCCAGACTGCGAGAGGGTACAGGCCAGGCTGAGGGACACCTCGAGTACAAAAATTTTTATGCACCGGGACCCTAGTCACTAATAATCAGAATATATGGGAGTATCTTGGTGTTTAGCTCTAATGATATCTACAGAGTCAACGTCAATGGACTAACCACTTGTGGGAACCTGCCCACAAGTCATTATAGTACTCTCCTTTGACTTAGAGTCCATACTTCACTCAAACAGAAGTCTATCCTGAAATTCTGGTCCATTATATAACTTTCAGAAGCTGGAAGGAAAGCATTTGCATCATTTCTGTTCCCAGATCTGTTCAATATATACTCCCAGTCTGTCATGCCTGAAATTAATTTTTTACAATCTGGATCTTTACTATATGCTAAAAATTCAGTACAAAAAAGGACCTCCTTCTGCAGAGAATATGTAAGCCAGAACATCATGTTCCATCTTTATAATAAAACACATAGTCCCTATCAAAAGGCAAATTTTTGTTTCAAAATGTTTGAAGAGAATAATTTTTAAAAGATTTCAAATAGTTACTTTTATACAAGTGAAAGATTTCTATCTAAAGTATAATTTAGCTTGGATCATAACATTTGTGTGTGAACTGAATAGCATTTTATTTATTTGAAGGTATTTTCTTCTTTGCATATCATGCTTCTGAGGTTAAAAACAAAAGCAAATAATCCTAGAAATAGTTTATCTCAAATCACATTCAAATGTATATCTGACTATTAAAAATGTGTACCAATTGTTAATTTATGTTTCTCAGAAAAGTGTAAGCAAATAATATACAATTGAAATTCTTTAGTCAAGAAGCTTATCACACACACACACATACACACACATATGTCTTAAAATTTTGTTTTCCACAAAGTATAAAATCAATTGTGTGATTTTTTTCAATCAAGTAGAGTAGCCTTTAAAAAGAAACTATGGCAACATTCAAGTCAAAACCAACAAGAACCCTTTGTATGGTCTTGGGAAAATGACTTATCTCTGAGAATGTGCTCATTTTTCTAATAAATGGGAATAGGCAAATACAAAGTTTAATAAAATGATATAATATATAGTATCCATTACATAGGATCTGGATTAGATTATTCTCCTGTTATTCTTTCTCTTTTTTATTGTGGAAAATGAATGATCTCTACCACATTTCTTTCACGTTTCTCAATTGTTTCCTGTTTTATGAATGATTACCTGAACCAATGATTTTCACTACTTCATTACTTTCAACAATTGACTTGCGTTGTTCTTCAGTAAGATTTAATCAGCTCAGTTTTTTTGTTGCCAGATACTTTGCTTTCTTCCATTCTTGCAAAAGAGTTGCAGTTGTTTTCAACACCTATTTTCATGCTGAGGTTCTATGTCAGGGATGGCACAGGTATTTTTTCTCCAGTCAACTGTTTTCTTCTACTCAGTTCTTTAAAACTTTACTAAGTCAAGTTATTATTATTGCACTTCACCTCTCTTCATGATTATTTGGCTAATCCTTAGAGACCAAGTCTATGTGTAAGCAGATTTGAGGTATTGGGACCAGTGCTCCATTTATTGCTCTGTTAGTATTAGGTGAAGTCCTAACGATGGCATTGCTAGAAGAAACATTCCAAGACCCAGCTATGACTTCAAGGGCCAAAGGGAAGATTCTGTTTTATTTCTCTGCTGCAGAAACTTTTGCTCTTATTATTCATATCAGAATTATTAGCAGGATTATTATGTGGTTTTGGGACTAGAGAACATACTATCTTGAAGAGATGCTTTCATTCCCCTCACCATACTGTGCACACTACACGTTGGTTCGACCTAGCAGCAGCGTACACCTACACTATTTGAAAGCGAGGAAAGTCAACCAGAGACGAGCATTTCACTCCTACCCTCTTTCTTAAACCCTCAGAATTGGATTTAGAATTTAGGCCATTTTCCTTACTTTATTGAGATATAATTGGTATATAAAAAAACTGCACATGCTTAATACCTGCAATTTGATGAGTTTGGGCCTATGTATGCATGATACTATCACCACAAGCAAAGTGATAACAAAATTCATCACCTTCAAAGGTTTCCTTGTGTCTATTTATTTTGTTTAGTTTTACTTTTAGGGGAAGAACATATCACATGAGATCGATCTTCATCAGCTTTTGAAATACATGATACTCTGTTGTTCACTATAAGCATTCAACCAATTTTTGCATCTACTCTTCTTTTTTCAGTCATGACATCAGGGCCTGGAATGTAGAGGGCATTCTCAATGTTATATTTCTTATACTGCATGCAGTAGGTGGATCCTACTGAGCCAAATGCAGTGAATCCAAGCTACAGCCACAGTATTTGCAATTCTTTCCTCCCTGGTTTGCTATGCTGACTTCTGGCAGCTTACTTCTCCAGAAGAGCTGTCTAGGAATCTGACAGAGGAAACCCCATTCATAGGTCCTAACCAATGAGGTGAGAGCACATCTTATAAAACTTGGAAATTTTATTTTTTTTCCAGTCACTCTTATAAGCAATAGTGGAGAATTATTTTTCTTTATTTAATAATTTAATGGCTATTTTAAGGAGAACTAAGGGAGGCATTTATATGCTAAGACTCTTATATGTATTCATAAAAATCTATTTATTTCGTAATGCATCTTTACATAAGAATGCAGAATATCTAGCAATACAACATAACTTTTCATATCCCCACCCTAGCTTAGTAAAGTGATCCCTTTCTAGTCAGTCATAACCAGAAAATGATCTTGCCCTGCACCAAAGAGTCTGCTGCTGTGAGAAGCCTCCAGGAACAGTAGAGTTTCATAACGTCAAGGCAGCTTTTTCTGTGGTAAAATTTGCCTCTTTTTTTCATAGCACCTATCAGAATTATCAACAAAGGCTTAATTGGAAATAGTGCCTAGAATACAATTCTGAATATCATCTTTACTTTGTGTACAACATAGTTCTCTTATTTCCTATCTAGTTAAACTTGGGATTTTCATTAAAAAAAAAAAAGGAAAGAAATGTCCAACTAATAAACTGACCAAAAGGTCACCTTAAAAATAGGATTATTTAAAAGTAGGGCTAGGATTTTTACAACTAAATTATATAAGTAGATGTTCTCTCTCTCTCTCTCTTTTTTTTTTTTTACTCCCTCTCACCCTTTCCTTCCTTACTTGCTTCTTTCTAATCTTTCTTCCTTTCTTTTTGTAAGAAAGAAGTTTCTCTACATTTTGTGTTCATTCCTCACTTAGGGGGAAAATGGATTAGAATAAAAAATGTGTGAAAACTATTCAGAGTTGCTGTGTATAATTAATGACTCATCATCTCCTTTAAGCAGAGAATCAGGATGTTAAACTTTGCTGACTGTGATTATTAGTCTGAAAAATTCTACATTCAGACTCACTATTTTCTCATACTTAATATCTTGATCTTTACCAGGGTTCATATCACAGATGTTGAATCTAAAGAATTTGACCTTAACCTAAACTTCAACACCAGTTTCTTCCAGACCTGTGGGCCTCTACAGAGAAATAAGAATATTCTTTTTCCATTGCTCTTTTCAATTGTTAGTCCTGAGGTTAGAATTTCTCCAGGGTTCCTCTATGGATGCACACTTGGCCCTGATGTCTTACATAAAAATTTCCTCTGCTTCTCCAGAAGTCTAACTTTAATAGCCTACTCTTGTTCAGAAATTCTTCAATATTTCTGGTCTACTCTTTGTTTTCTAACAATGTTACTTATTTCATATTTATTTATTTAGTTTTTAGTCTTTCAACCATTTAACTAGATTCATAGGAGGAAAAAGGAGTAGCGATATATGACATTCTTCTAGCTTGAACTTGAAGTCATGTTCTTTCTCATTTTTAAAAACTTCAATATAGCCCTACCTGGTTTGGCTTAGTGGATAGAGTATTAACCTGTGGACTGAAGCATCCCAAGTTCAATTCTAGTCAAGGGCATATGCCCAGGTTGCAGGCTCGATCCCCAGTAGTGGGCATGCAGGAGGCAGTCAATCAATGATTCTCTCTGATAGATGACTGTCCATGTTTCTAACTCTCTCTTCATCTCCCTTCCTCTTGGAAATCAATAAAAAAATATATTAAAAAATAAAAATAAAAACTTCAATGTATTTAAACTAAAAAAAAAACACAAACAAAAAACAGTTCACCCCTTCCCCTCCTCCTACCTCTGGCAACCTATATGAGCTTGGAGTTTATTTATTTACTAGAGTCCTGACACACAAAATTCATGCAAGAGTAAGCCTTCTTTCCTCAGGCTGCTGGCACTGGCTTCCTTCTGGCACCCGGGAACTGGACTTCCTTCTGGCCCTGGCAGGCACCTGGGACCCAAGCTTCCCACACAGCTCCGGCTTCATCCGGAAGGTTGTCCAGAAGGACATCCAGTCTAATTAGCATATTATGTTTTTATTGTTATAGATTCATTTTTTATAAATTCCACATTCCACACATAAGAGAAATTATATGATATTAGTCTTTCTCTGTCTGACTTGCCTCACTTAGCATAATAACCTCAAAATACACCCATGTTGTCATAAATGGCAAGATTTTCTTATTTTTTTATAGTTCAATGATATTTCATTATATACCACAACTTCTTTAGTCATTCATCCACGGAAGGATACTTAGTTTGCCACTGTATCTTGGCTATTATAAATAACTAGGGGCCCAGTGCACAAAAATTTGTGCACTCAGGGGGGTCCCTCAGCACGGCCTATGTCCTCTCGCAGTCTGGGATCCCTCAGGGGATGTCCACCTTCTGACGTGTCTGGCCAGCCTGGGTGAGGGGCTGATGGCTGTTTGTAGGCTGGCCAAGCCCCCCAGTGGGAACCCTCACCCCATTGGGGTATGGCCAGCATGGGTGGTGGGCTGAGGGCCATTTTCAGGCTTTAGGCTGCCCACAGCTCCCATTGACCCAACGTCCCAGCAAGGCTGGCTGGAATCAGGTTTCTAGGGTTTATTTATCTTCTATAATTGAAACTGTTGTTTTAAGCCGAGGCCTAGGCAGGTAATGAAGTCTCCTGTTTGCTTCAGCTCCGTGGCTTCTATAATTGAAACAATGTTGCCTTAGTAGAGGCCCAGCCACCTTAGGCAGACAGTTTACTCCTGGTGCAACAGAAGCCTCCTGTTTGATCTAGCTCTGTGGTGGTTGGCCTCCATCTTGGCTGGGTTAATTTGCATATAGCTGCTCTGATTGGCTGATGGGCATGGCTTGGCTGGTGGGCGTGGCTTAGGCATCCTGAAGAAACGGTCAATTTCAATATTACTCTTTTATTAGAGTACATTCTGCAATGAACATGAGAGTGCATATAACTCTTCAAGTTCATGTTTTCATTTTTTGGGGGTAAACACCCAGAAGTAGAATTGCTGGATCCTGTGGTAGTCATATTTTTATTTTTGAATAATCTTCATACTGTTTTCCATAGTGGTTGCACCAATATACATTCCCACCAACAGTGCACAAGGATTTCCTTTCTCTATAGCCTTGCCAACACTTGTTCTATCTTGTCTTTTTTTATAATAGCCATTCTAACAGATATGAAATAATATCTCATTGTGGTTTTGATTTGCATTTCTCTGATGATCAATGATATAGATCATCTTTATATGTACTTGCTGACCACCTCTATGTTTCTTTGCAAAAATATTTATTTAGATTTTTCTGCTAATTTTGTATGAACTCTTTATATATTTTGGATATTAACCACTGATCAGATTTATGATTTGCAAATATTTTCTCTGACTGAGTAAATTACCTATTTATTTTGTTTATTGTTTTTCTTTGCTGTGTAGAAATATTTTAGTTTGCTGTAGTCTTGCTTGTTTATTTTTGTTATTATTGTTTTTACTCTGAGATTCAAAATATCCAAGACCTGTCAAGAAGCTGACTGTCTATGTTTTCTCCTAGAAGTTTTATGGCTTCAGATTTTATATTCCAATCTATAATCCATTTTGTGTTAATTTCTGTATATGGTACAAGATAATAGTCCAGTTTCACCCTTTTGCAGATGTCTATCCAATTTTCCAACATCATTTATTGAAAAGATTGTCCTTTTCACATTGTATATATTAGCTTTTTTTGTTGTAATTACTTTACCATATATATGAACCAGTATATATGTTAGCTTTTTTTACTCTTTAGATAGAAAAATATTTCTCATCAAGATAAAAGACATAGACCATTTATAATATGTAAAATTTGCAAGATATTTTGATCAGACCAGTAATACAAATAATAATTACTTTCAGAAAATTTTAAGTAATTTAAACTATCATCACCATTTTTGCCATTCACCATTTGGAATTTTAGTCTACAAAGCTAAAGTTTTGTGAATGAAACATCTAACCAAATCTATAATTGCTTCTTATAATAAATGGTGATGGGATACAAGTTAATCATGGAGAGACAGATAATAGAATAAGGTGGTTTCTGATATGTACAGATCTCTGTGGAATGCAAGATAACCACTGAGAGATCCTGGACAAAGAGGATATAATCTTGGAGAGAGTAGAAGAGACAGAGTAGATAGAGATGAAAATATGAACATCAGGGACATAAAAGGGTACTGAAGATAATTAAAACAAACAAACAAGACAAAACAGAAAGAAGTAGAGAGCAAATTGAACTAAGGATCATTCCAAAGGAATCACTGTCATGAGCGATCAGTTTAAAATAACAGCAGTAGAATTTTATCTAACCTTTAGTTAAGAGTAGGATTTCCTACCACAGAACCATTTGTGCTGGTCCCATGGGCTATCTTTCAGACAGATTTAAAGGAATTTCTGTACGAAATGTATGCATACCCTGAAGACTAATTTCTAAGGCTATATTTCAGTAAGAATTAAATATTTGGTCCATCAATACTATTTGTAGCCATTTTGAGATGAAAGACTCCATATGTTTTATTAGTTTTGTTCCCCCTTTTTCTTCTCATGGATCCCTTAAAGTAACCAAGTTCCTAAGGGGATTTTATGATGATTTTTCAAATCTTCACTAAGTCATTTATCAATAATCTTCTAGTTGTTAGGAGCATTAAAAAAGGCATAGAATTTAGTAAATCCCATTATTACAAATTCTATTGACCTTAAGAAAATGTGGTAATTGAAAAAGAACAAGATTGGCTGAGGATTGGCTGAGGATTAAATAAGATTTGTTTAAATACTGAAAATGGCCTAAATAATATACATAACATCTTAGCATCAAAATGGTATAGTCACTACCTGTCAGTTTGACTGATTTCCATATAATTGATTATTGATATTTTATGAATAACTAGTCAAATTCCTTAAGATAATATCTGACTGAATTGGAAGATAAAATCTTTTGTTAAGAAAATTTTGTTTTGATATGGTCAAATAATCAAATTTTATAAATTGATACTAAAGGGTCTTCTTTAAAAAGAATGAAGAAAATATTTGTAATTTAACAAAAATGTTTTTGAATTCTTAAAGGTTTTTAAAACAGTGTTTAAAGCTGTGTTTCCTACAATTATCTAATTAATGTTTTATTCAAAGTACTTTTCCAAAAAAATTAAAGGTAAGATTAATCTTCTAGTTTAAAATGATCTACTAAACTGAAATCTGTCTATATTTTCTATCACAGAGCCTTGCATAAATAAAAATGATAAGTTAAAATTAATGACACCATAACACTTTGAGAAACAAGAAAAGTATATTAGTAAATTAAATTTTTATAAACATTTTCAGAAGATGGTATACAAAAGATTGGTAGGAAAATTAATGAAAAATTTAACAAAAATTGCCAGAGATCTCCAAGGTGAATCAAAGAATCCAGGAGAGGGAAGGGATAGGCTGGGGACAATCCTGGGTCACTATTTAAGAATTTACTTTCTAAATAACTGGAAAAATTTAACTCCTCCCCCACCCCCCCCCATACAGGTGTAAATAGAACTGTGGATTGATAGCAAAGACTCTTGTTCTGTGGCCTAGAGCTGTTCTCAAAATCAAGTGTGTACATGGATGATGTTCCTAAGAAAGTTGTCTTGGGAATACAGTAGGGTCTAAGAGAGAAGTCATACAGACCTCAGGAAACTCTAATCTGCCACACAGATGTAAAAAATATATATAGGTTTAAGACGACAGGCAGAAGGGCATTTTCTTTTAGTAATAAATATAGTAGGCCTGTAAAAGTTTCCTGTTCTGTAAGCTGCTTTTTTCCCATGGGTACTTGAAAGAAAATAGCCATCAAAACATTCCCCTGACTTCCCCTCCCTACAGGGAACCTTCAGTCCGCCTTCTAGCTTACATGAGAGGCTTTTGGGGAAACAGTCACAAGCAAGAGCAAACAGAATATGTGCCAGCTATCGCTACTATTCATTACAGTCTCCAAGAATCTTGAGAAAGTTGAGGAAAGCCAACCATCTGAAAGACAAGGTCAAATATGAACAAGCAAAATGAACCAATGCATTTGTCCTTAGGACTAAGGAAAATGGGGTAGACTTTCCACTAGGAGAAATATTTGATATTACTTGAATTTCTGGAAGATTATATTTACTGCAATATGAAAAATTAATTTTAGGGGCCCTAGATTACAAGAAACTGTATTTAGAAAACTGTTTTAGTGATTTAGGGAGAAATAATGTTGACTGGAGAGATTGAGCTGAAGGAAACTTATGAAATAAGATGTTTAAGAGATAGACTTTTATGTTGATTGGAAGTAGGTTGAGGGGGAGAATCAGGAGTGAAGGTGACACCCAGATTTCTGAATAACCCTTTCACTATAATTATTTTCCTTTCAGATGTCAGTGGATTTTTCTCTGACTCCCTGGGCAGTTATTTAGCAAGGACATGATGGCCCCTTGTCCAATCCACTTTCTGCTTAAGTGAACAATACACTAATTCAAAGATAGCTTTTGGTCTGTTAAATTCCTGAGTATTTGGCTTTGGTACCCAAGTTAACTTAATGTCTAATAATCAGTGTGTATTAAGTGTTTGGATATTTTATAGAGTTTCACTATGCCCTTCATAGAGAAAGAGGACAAAAATAATTTTAAAGCACAATATTAATATAAATTCTGGGGAAAAAAATTGACTCTAAAAGAACAATATTGAGAATGTTTAAGATTATTAATTATACATGCATATGCTTCATGGAATTATATGTGTATACAAGAGGCCCGTTGCACAAAGATTCACGCAATAGGCCTTCCTTCCCCTGGCTGCCAGCACCGGTTTTCCTCAGGCCCCCGGGACCCAGGCCTTTGGTCTGGCCACAGCAGTGAGGCTTGGCTTCTCTGCTACAGTCTTCAGTCATCTTCAGTCTTTGCTCTGTGCCTGCATTTGCAAATTAACCACCATATTTGTTGGGTTAATTTGCATATTCATCTTGATTGGCTGGTGGGTGTAGCAGAGTGACACCAATTTGCATGTTTCTCTTTTATTAGTGTAGATACCAATATATATAACACTAGGAGCCTGGTGCACAATATATTATGCACTCGAGGGGTCCCTCAGCTTGGCCTCTTCCCCCCCAACCTGTGGCCCAGCACCCACCCATCGTGTCCTCCCCACCCCACACACCCCGGCCCGTCACCTGCCCCACACGTGTGGCTCACTCTGCCACCTGCACTGCACCCGCCTCTGCGGTTGCACTGCCGGCCTCCATCTTGGCTGAGTTAATTTGCATACAACCACTCTGATTGGTTGGTGGGTGTGGCTTAGGCATCCTGTAGAAATGGTCGATTTCAATATCACTCTTTTATTAGAGTAGATAATAAATATTCATTATTGAAATATGTTTAAAATCTGTTCTTAATTAGTAAAATAATATGTTTTACATTTTTAGAATAAATAGATTCATTGTGAAATATTTTAGAAGACAAGTATTGAAATTGTAATAATTCAGACTTTTATCAAATAAAGCTATCAATTATGCATATGACACGTTATAAACCCAAGCCTGTGCATTTACCATTTTTTCACACGTATAGGGTTTGGTTTTGCACTACACCATATTTTGGGGTGAAGTAGAAGGAACTGCATTATGGCTTGTATTTCCTAATGCTTCATGGACTGTGGATAAACATGAACCTCAGTGACAAGACGATAGAATAATGTCTCCATTTCAGTCTTATACAGGACCCAATCCTCTGTGATACTGCTCAATTTCATCTTGAAATTACCAAAGTTTCTTGGCTTCCAAAATAAAATTGTAAACTCTAATAAATGATTTCTATGATATAAAATTAAAACTTTATTTTTAATTTATTTTTATTTTAGTTTATTACATATGTTCAAATATCTTTAAACCCTTACCTAGAATAAGACTTTCACCTTAAATATAAAAGAAAAAAATATCTAAAAGGGAGAAAAAAACTACTTTGTCTCAGTTATAGAAGAATCCTGAGAAGTATATTGAATTTGCTAGAATTTTGAAAGATAGAGAACAAGTAACTGTATAAAGGTATCCCAACAATCTAATCTAATAAAAGAGTAATATGCAAATTAACCCTCACTCCATTACACATAAGCCATGCCTACCATCCAATCAGAGTGACAATATGCAAATTAACCCAGCCAAGATGGCTGCTGGCAGCCATGGAGCTAGAGCAAACAGGAGGCCAGCGATGGAGGAAACTGCCTGGCTAGGCCAGCTTTGGCCTCCACTCAAGACAACAAAGTTTCTATTATAGAAGCCATAGAGCTGAAGCAAACAGGAGGCTTCCTTGCCTGACTAGGCAGGCTGTGGCCTCTGCTCAAAGCATCAAAGTTTCAATTATAGAAGATAAATAAACACCAGAAACCTGCTTCCAGCCACCCTCACTGGGACCTTGGGTCAATGGGAGCTGTGGCCAGCCTGCAAACAGCCATCAGCCCCTCACCCAGGCTGACCAGGCACCCCAGTAGGGAACCGAACACTGAAGGGGCTGTGGCATCCTGCAAACAGCCATCAGCCCCTCACCCAGGCTGACCAGGCACCCCAGTAGGGACCCAAACCCTGAAGGGGCTGTGGGCACCCTGAAAATGGTGAGACTCTCCACTGGGGGTTTGGCCAGCCTACAAACAGCCATCAGCCCCTCACCCAGGCTGGACAGGGGTCCCAGACTGTGAGAGGGCACAGGCCAGGCTGAGGGACCCCCCCGAGTGCACAAATTTTTGTGCACCAGGCCCCTACTTACTTTATAAAATCAAAGCTGTATATTAATATCAGTTTTTTAAAAATAGTGAGATTTGAGTTCCCTAAATCTTGATCTTGATTCCTTCAAGAAATTAGTGCTAATATAGAGCTAGAGAAAATATTTTAAGGCTGAAACTTATTTCATCTTATAGTATTTGATAATTAAAATAGTTTAAATTGGCATAATGCTCCTAGCTTTGTCTAAGCATGTTAGCATCTAATAGTCCAGCCCATGTATCTCCACCAGCCCCCTTTTAAGTCATAGCTAAAATCATAATCTTATTAGATTCATGACACAACTGAGACCCACAGAGATGAAATGTTTCCCCAAGAGCATAGGATTAGTGAGCAATAGGACCATGGCTAGAAAGTTAGGATTCTGACTTTTAAACTTCATCTATTTCACTTAAAAATTAGCAAAATGATTATTTGAGTTACAAAAAGAAGTGGTATGGGTAAGGTTCAGCATGATTTGAGGGACTTCAATATTTTCTCAACTGCCTTCTACAGAGACTGAATGGCTCACTTGCAGTTCCAGTTAAGGCACTATCCCCAGAAAGTCCCCAGTTGAATGCAAATACCCAGGGTTTCTGATTTACACTAAATTGATGTACGCAATACCTCCTTTCCTGCCACACTTTCCCACACACCAAAGCTTTACAGGTTCTGTAGTGGGAACTACAGTGAAGATGAACAGGACTTTAGATATTCTACGGTGCAAAAGGTTAAAAATGAAAAAGGTGCCCAAATCATGAACATTATAGATAAAGAGACCCCAAAACAAAAGTTTAGACTGGTATGATGTGCCCATGTGCAGGCTGAAAAATAAATGCTTACATATTATCTAAACATTTTTTTACTTTGGCTTACTTTGTTGTGTTAAGATTCTGCGATTTTGTGATTTATTTGGGTAGCAACTATTCTAACCACTCTCAACCTTTGGGAGTTTAGGGGATTAACGGTCACTCTCACTTTCAGAAATTAGTGGAAATTAGTACTCTATTTTCTGTTAACAAAGTTGAGATGAGCTGTTCTAGGAGACCGGCATTTCTTACCAGGAAAGGGACAGCCAGGAGAGGAGCAGGGGTATTACATGGAAAATACAATACAATAAAAACAGTTATAACATTATTTCTACAGAAATAACATTATTTCTACAAATCCCTTAATAGGATGGGTATTTGCTTACATCTCTCTATATAAAAGCCCAAGCGACCGAAAGACCCAATGACAGAGCAATCAAATGACTGGTCAGCTGGTCGCTATGCTGTGCACTGACAGCCAGGGGGCAGATGCTCAGTGCAGGAGCTTCCCCTGGTGGTCAGTGCACTCTCACAGCAGGAGCATCACTCAGCTGACCAACAGGCATCAGAAACAGGGCTCACAGCTGGTGACTGACTGGGCATGAGCCCGTGGCAAAGGCAGCAGGGTCAGGATGAGCAAGAGTGGCCGGCAGGAGTGGCGATCCAACATCCCTGAGAGGTCCAGGATTGTGGGAGGGCGCAGGCCTGGCTGAGGGACATCACCAGTGCACAAATCGTGCACCAAGCCTCCAGTGCTATATAAGATGTTTACCATAATAATATCCTTAACACATTATAGTTCACAACATTAAGGCTCTAGTCTAGAAAATTTATAATAATAAATGAGAGTAAATTATATATATGATACTTCCTAAAAATCCTACATTCCTAGGGGCACAAAAGTGTAAGCCCCTGGAAGCTTTGGAATGGAATTAAAATCTTAAAGTATATTAGAAATATATACTAGCATAATACAAAGAAATGCAGAAATAATAGAGCAAAAATATACTTTTCCCATTTATTAAGGACCAGCCTTGACAAAGAATAATTTTCCTGACAGACATAAGAGATTTTAAGCACTATTTCTAACCTCTATTTCCCATTTTTATTTTATAAAGAAATTCAGGATGCAGGCCCACTGAAGGTTTCATCTTTATTTCAAGGCAAAATGTGAAAGAAAAAAGAAGAGAAACCTCACAAGCATCATCACACTATAAAAGGGTGGAACACAACTTTGCCTGTTTCATTTTGAGTTTCTCCGTGTGTGCATGTGAAGACTAGAACATACCTCGATTTTCCAAACATCACATGAAAAGAACATATTAAAAGGATTTCCCTGCACCTTTAAAATGAACCCTTATTTCCCAGATTCAGTTATTTCTTAGATATCCTCAGTAAACTTAAATCTCAGTCTGATGTTGTCCTGTTAACCCAACATGCATGCATCTAAGTTACCTTACGTTGGTAGTTATGCATTTTTATTGATTTTAGAGAGAGATAGAGAAACATTTATGTGAGAGAGAAATATCAATCACTTGTCTCTGACAAGCACCCTGACAGGGGATCTAGCTCACAACCTGGGTAAGTGCCCTGACTGGGAATCAACCCTGCCATTGGTTGGTGTAAGAGACAATGCTCCAACCAACTGGGCCCCTGGCCAGGGCCCAAATATATTTTTAATATGCAGGCTAATTTTCCTTAAGAAAGTCCTTATTTTAGAAATGTCTTTCTATATTTATTGTTATGACCTTTTAGATAGATGATAGATAGATAGTAGACAGTTTTCTGTTTTTAAGCAAACTTGATGGAAAACTTCAACTTTTGGGGATGTGGTTAAATATATATCTACTTATTCTGTGGGGCATACACTAAAGAATATGATTATGACTGTGAGAATCTTATTTTTAATCCTAGGTTAAATTTAAACTGGTTATCTATCATTTGGGTTCTTTCAAAGGTGACTGTCTAATACAATTTATTGGCAGATATGTGGTTACAAAATCTAGAAATCTCTAGGACAAGATTTCTCATAATATTCGATGTTCTGTAAGTGCATTTTCACATGAGAATTGTTCTTAGTTCTCAAGTGCTTGGGTTGAGATCCTAGGTGTCCAAAATTACCAGTGATACTGGAAACACAATGTAGAGATTCTGCACTCTGCCTCACTGTTCCATTTAAAATTGCATTACGTTTCTGCTAATAAAAGCTTTCTGAGGATTCTGTATCATTCTTTTGCACAGCACATTCGCATCCTTCAATGAAAGTCGCTATTATCAGAGCAATGTGCTTTTACTATTTATTTATTATAGCAGCCCTCATGACTGCTTATCCAGGCAAGCCCTGGAAATATCTAACTCATTACCACTACAAAAAATAGCATGGGGGTATTTTCAGAACGAAAGAGATCAGAGCATGAAATTCTGAAGCTTCTCTTTTCCCTGTGCTTAAAAAAAAAGACGGCCATTCAACAAGCACTAGTAGCTTTAACTATTGAAGAGGATACACTAGGCTCTTAGTTAAAATATTGTTCAGACACAATCTTGCTGGAAATATCTATTTGCTACCCTTTTTTGTTTACAGTTTGAACACCCTTGGACGTCTTCAGGCCAGCTGATGAAAGAAAACTGACCCAAATGGAGTCAGAAACTGAAAATGCCTATTGACTTATTCAACTGGAAGTTGATCCTGGTTGCTATTTAAAGCTATTGCTTTAAGTGTCAGCAGACATGCTGCATTCCTTCTGACGGTTCAGAGGGCAGACATTTGGGTCAAAATATTTCTACCCGTTCTGAACCTAATGTGGACTTTACAATGTTGACAAACAGCTGTTATAAAAACCTAAAGATCCAAAGAAAAATGTGACACGTTCAAGAATCTGACAGTTAAAACCGAGCATTTGTTCAACTAGCACCTTGTGGTTTGAGGTAATAAGACCCATGGTGATAATGGTATTTGTCACATTCAGAGCAGCTGTATTCATAAGAGTGGAAGTGACTACCCTCTTACCCACCCAGTTACGTCTTGGAATCCAGGTCTATATTTTGGCTGCCTTGGCAACAGCACAGCAATAACAACTGGAGCCATCATGGCAATGTCAATCCAAGGACATTTTTGGATGAAGCAGGAGCCTTAACATTCACGATAGACAGAAAGAGAGCATATAAAATGAACTGAGAAGATGGTGCGCACAGCCCTGCTATACGAGCATATTGCAACTCATATACTGAGTTGCTAAGATATTTATTAAAATAGTTGTGTTTTTACAAATCTAACAATTTTCTAGTGGCTGATGTCTTGTGAGAAAGAAAAACTTTTCAGGAAAATGAATCTGTGCTAAAAATATAGGGGACTATATTTTTGTCTGAAATGAAACAATGAAGGAAAATTGTTCACGAATTTTGACCACATTAATCCATGTGGGTTACTCCATAATCATTAGAATGACAAGGATTATAAACAAAATGAAAATGGACAAAGTGGATCACTGTCTTCCCACTGGTTGTGTTGTCTCTTGTGATTGGCCACTAGCATCTTTTCTTTTAGTCACATGGTCAGATTGCATTTCCTTGTCCTCACGACATGAAGCCTATTTTATTTCCTTATGATTTGCCTTGGTTATTGAAATGTGAGAAGTGATGTGTGTCATTTCAAGATGAAGCCTGTTAAAAAATTTAATTTGCTGTTGTTCCTTCCTACCACCAAGACAACCAGCTCTTTCCAGGTGACAGAAGCGTCAGCAGCCTGAAGTGAGATGGTATGGAACAGAGTTCCCAGTTATCTACACTTATCTACACTAATAAAAGAGAAAGATGCAATTTGACCGTACCTTTGCTACGCTCACCAGCCAATCAGGAGTATGCAAATTAACCCAACAAAGATGGCGGGTTAATTTGCCTGTGCAGGCACCAAGCGGGGCAGGGAGGGACGCTCGTGTCATCGACGGCGATGATGCAGGTGTTCCACACCACCCCAGCTGCTCCGGGCCTCTGGAGCGAAGGTGGAAAGGCGGCTCTAGTTCAGAGTGAAGGCAGTACCTGCAGCCAGGGGACGGAAGGCCCATTCTTGCACAAATGTTTGTGCATTGGGCTTCTAGACTTGTTATGAACATATAAGATGAGCAAGAAATACCCTTTTACGTGCCAGTCTACTGCAATGCTGGAGCTGTCTCTCAGTATAACCTAGCCTACCCTAATTACACTCACAGTGTGATTTGCAGAAATTTAAAGAATATCATTCATTATTGAAATATATTTGGCATGTAACTTTGTGTAAATTTAAGGTTCAATCAAAAATATATACACACTCACACACACACACACGTGAAGGGGCATGGGAGAACACCAGTCTTTATTCTTTTGCAGAATCAGAGGCTAAAATGAAGGCCGTTTTTAACTTTCTTCACCAATATAACATAACTGTTTCCGTCTTGTCTAGAGTGCAGGATTATGAATTTATGGTTAAACTATGTTTTTCAGACAGGAACTTAAATATACACTGAGATCATCCAGATTGACTGTTTTACTGTCTAAACTAACCAGAAATAATTTCTTTAACTTGTTGTCTTGTACATCCAACCACAGTTTTATGAAATAATTTTCATTGTCAACCAGACCCCTTTCATTTTCCTTTTTATTGCCTTTTCCTGTCACACCCTTACGGTTTATCTTTTCCCTACAAACACTTTCCCTATCCTTTACTTAGGCAGTGTTCATTCTCCTAACTGGCAACAAAAGAAAGTGAGCATTATTATTTTACGTAACAGAGCTGTTTCCACAGTGATTTTAACTGTTACTGCTGTAAGTGGAAAGCAAAGTTTGATCTTAGCCTTATGGAATCTTTGCTAAGTGATATCAGTTGCATTAGACATTTCTAGGCTCCAAAATGTTTGGACCCTTTGTAATACTGGTAAAATGAAACACATTTAACTTTAAAGCAGCCCTACTATGTTTCTCTGCTTGTTTCTGAGATCAGCCTAGAACAACAGCTTGACTGGTGTTTTTGTGAGCATAGTTAAATAGTAAATAATGAGGAGTATGTGCGTGCCACTAATGTGTTCATGTGTTTAAAGTTAAAAAAATACAGTGTAAGTTTAAAATGGATCTTTACTAATTTTTAATTATAATAAATATAACTATTATATTTATTCATACTTTATACAAAATTACTAAAAACTCCACACTTATAGATTTACTTGGAAGAAGGCCATGATGACTTGCAGAAAAATCTAAATAGAGACGAAGTATACTCCATATATTATTGACCAGAAGTAAATTCTTTTTCTCAAGACACAGAAAGGAAATTTTAAAATTTTATGAAGCATTATGTATGGTGTAATTTATTTGAAAAGTTTATTTTTCTCATTTGCAAAGTGTTATTTTTTTCTGTAAATAATGGCTTTGCTCAACATTTACTAGTTGTCCATTCTATCTGCATCATATATATCCATTCTAAACATAACTTGCATTATTGTATAGGTTAAAAATAATTATCTAGAAATTATCGACTATCTCCCCCAATTAAATAGATGTATTAATTTCAAAATGGTTTTATTTAGATGATTTATTATTTATTCATCTATTAAAATGGATACTACAAATATCTCATTTTAAAATCACTTAAATTTATTTCTATTCTCAAATGTTGAAAGAGAAGTCCAGCAATCATTTAAAAAAAAAATAAAAGTCCCTTCTTTACCTAAATCTTTATATTTATAAAATTTGTTTGTGACAATATTATAACTCTAAGTATTATTTGCAAGGATCATATTCCATACTTATATTTTCCTCTTTATGAATCCATGAATTGATACTGTATATACATGAATATGGGGAATTTATTAATAAAATAATAATATTAATACCTTCTTTAGTAGAGCTTATGGTAGTTATACCTCTCAATAGGGGATTTTTAAAAGAAAACTCCCCTGCCAGAGTTACCCACATGTAACTTTTAAATATGAAAATCCACTTTGCATTGATTGCAGGCTTTATTAAAAAGGCTGTTTATGTCAATACTAAAAATATCCAAAAGAATTTCTGATTGTTGCAGAAAATTCCTGAACAATCATTTTTCTGGTGACTACTAGTAAACTAATCATATGCCATTAGATGGTCCAGGCCCTGGTGGACAGAGCAGAGGGACCTTACTTTTTATGAGCACTCAGTAAGGGTCCAAACTTCTTTTGGACACTCTACATGTATTATTATATTTAGTATTCAAAGTTAGTCCATGCTGAAGTAATTATTGTCTCCTGATTACGGAGGAGGAAGCCAAGGATCAGGGAGGTCAATAATCTGACAAGGGCCATATACCTGGTAAGAAATGGAGTAAAATATATAATTTAGGTTTTTATTTGAATGTCTGTATTATTCCACTATGCTGTATTCTTCCCAGAGAGTGAAACTACTGCTTCACTACATTAGGGATTATTTTTGAATGGATTATCTGTAAGTACTTGGCCAATTATTTTCCTCCTATGAAATTAACTTAAAATTTACAGAAGATGTATAGCTCAAATTCTTTACCTATTTCTATTCATCAAGAATTTGACAGAGTAAATTGAAAAAAAAATTACTGAAGAAAACTTCACTAATAGGACCCCATAACATACAAGAAATGCCTTATACTGGTAACTGTAGCTTAAGTCAAACTTAAAGAGGATTGGACTGACTTTCAGCTCAGCTTCAGAGCTAGATATTTCTACTCCCTCATCTCTCTTCCCAACCTCTTTCCTTCCTTTTTTTTCCTCCCCACTAATGATTTGGTATATTAGAGATGAAGCAGTTCCTTGATCTCTACCCACTTATCCAGGATTTGGAAAACTCTGAGTTAGAAATATAACTTGCTTTCTCCCCATCAGTGAAAATGAATCTATAAATATGTGGGCATTTATATACTATCTATCTATATAAAAAGCTAATATGCAAAGTGTCCCCTCAGGAGTTCAACCAGGAGACCAAGAGTTTGATGTGTGCTGACCACCAGGGAGCAGCACAAAATGAAGGAAGACCCCAACAGGCAGCTGGCAGCCAGCAGCCAGCAGCTGGGGAAGGAAGGCCCCAGCCAGCAGTCAGAAGGCCCCAATCAGCCCTGATCGCTGGCCAGGCCGAGGAACCCTACCTGTGCACAGGTTTTGTGCACCAGGCCTCTAGTCTTATGTAAATTTCTACTGCTTTGATTCTGCTTCCTTTCCAAATCAGATCCCAGACATGTCTCTAGTCCTAGTTTTATGTTTCTCAGAGGGTGTCGTATTATTCTTTTCAAATATAAAATCTTTTGGTATTTTTCCACCCATGTTTATAATTTTGACTTGGCATTCACATTTTTAAAATTTTAAAGTAGACCTTTGTACCATACTTTGTTCCTCTAAGATTTGTTGCAAAATTCTAATCAACAGATTGAACAGGAAAAGAGCCCATTGAGCACTCATTAAATTTTTGTGTGTTATTTTGAAAGGGGAAAACATTCTATAAAAAAAAACACTGAGCACTCTAAGACACACACTGATGAACATCGACTGCTTAATGAAATTCATCACCACCTAAATTCAGTTCCTTCTTCCCCACCTCATCGCCTCTTCCTCCTAGACACACACGCTCATGCACACACACACACACACACACACACAAGCACACGCACGCGTGCGCTCTCAAAGACCAGTTTTAATAGCATATACACTGTACTATACATTTCTAAAAGAGGGTTTGTAAAACTGGAAATCTTTGTGTGTCTAACAGATGAGATGATAATTTCTTGGGTGTCTGACTTCCATTTTGTTGTACCAACCAGACGGCTGCTCTGTTTGCGCCATCATAATTTAAGGACCACTTAAAATGTTATTCATTTATTTCTAGAAATATGCTAAAAACTTTTATTATAGGCTATTTAAAGAAACATATTTTTTAGCAAATTAAGTAGTAATAACTGGAGTTAAGCCAAAAGCATGCTGTGGAAAGATTTAAAATTGCCCACAGATAGCAGTAAGGTTGAGCAAGATTTTTCTTTTCACATAAAGTATATGACAGGCAGTGTTCAGTTATTTTGCAACCTAAGTTCTAGAAGACATCACTTTGGGCTGTACTTAGTATAGGTGTAAGCATATATACCATAGATGTAAGAATAAAGAAACACTTGTTTATACATAATTACTTAAGTTTCGGGGGTGGGGGGGAATGCCCAATGATTTTTACATAAGCAAGTAGTTTAGCCTATAAAGAGGATAGAAATATCTTCTATTCAGTTAACAGGTTTTAACAGTTTTCTGAATACTTATGAGTAGTTCAGAAATTCATATAAGTTCATGTAATTCACACAGCATCTGTTGTGAAAAAATAAAGTGATAATTTACATCCAATTAAAATATTTTCATTAGATAAAATGCTTTAATAAACTAACAAACTTACATAAAAATAGTATTCATTGGGAATTAAACAAGTCAATTTTCTATATGCAAAAAAAATCAAAGATTGGTCAACTGGAAAGGAATAAGAGTCAGTCTTTTGTGTAAAATGTTAATACTACTTCTTTTAAAATTATGTGCCCTTAGTGCCTTACAATTTATGTAAGATATTTGAAACCATATCTACTCATTGGGTGCAACCTTATTAAACTTCTAAAAATATATATCTACCGACCCTCTTATAGTTACTACAGAAGTGGGAATTTCAAATGCTTCTTATACATAATCGCCTTTCTAGCTTTTAAATATTTTCCAATTATACACAGGAATATATGCATCCCTGGCTTAAAAGGAAGTTAAATGTTGTTTTTTTAATTATTTTCCTTTTTCTGGTATAAGGATTCTTTACCTTTAAAATTAAGCTTATATCTAATTTGGCAGGCAGTTATGCAAATGCATTCTGTTAGGGCAGATTCCAATGGTAAAACATGAAATAAACTTAAGAAAAAAAGGGGGAGTCAAGTAAAGAGAAAGTTGGTGAGTCTTAATTTTTTTCACTTTAAATATTTTTAGGCATCTTTACCACTGTTGGGTCATTTTCTCTTAACTGTACTAAAGAGCTTTTGTCAGTCTGGAGGAGGGAGCCATGTGTCCATGAATGCTTATTTAGTCTGGTGAGGACAGATGGCCTGGAATTGCTGAAGAAGACCTTAAGATATATTTTTTAAGGAAAGGGAAAGAAACAATAAGAGAGGAAATAAATTAGAAAAGAAGCAAATGTGTGGCCAGGAAAAGTATGCACATGAACACACGCACACATACAAGCACACACACATGCCCACAAATGAAGACAGACTATAACATGGTAAGTAGACTTGATATTTTTACAGATTTCCTTTCTCTGTAAAAACTTTAATTTTACTTTTTTTGATCTGTTGCCTTTTTAGTCGAAACCTGACAATCACTTCTGATCTGAGCTTAGTCTTTCCTTTTGATATATAACACACCTTTTGCTTTTTAAGCATCCAAACTTGAAATACACATTTTGATTCACACAAGCTCTGGGATCTCTTTAAGTCATGCTGAATTAAATTGAAGCCCCTGACACCCTAACAATAATGCTTCAACATGACTTTTTAGTCTATCATAATTAATTTATCTTGCTTAGCACTCTTATTTCATTTTTTTTGTTTTATTGTAAGAAAACATACACGCTACTGCCCAATCAAAACCTCACAAAGGAATGTTTTGTATGTATTGGAAATGGGAGAAGAAGTGAGGGCAAAGAATAATTGAGCAGGGGCATCAGTGGATATAATTGTATTTTCAAATAGAAAGACTTTGTGAGATGTTGTGAGATGATAAAATGTGACATTAGTGAATTTTTTATGTATTTTTTTCCTTTCTAAGTTATAAAATTAACATTCTTGCATTTTCTTCAGATTTATTCTTCTTCAACCATGCTCTGACTATGCCAGGTAACAGAGGACTGTTGCTTCAATTGCCAGGTTTTCTATTTCTCATAAAATAAATATTAGATTCCAAATTTCTTCTTATTGCCTTCTGAGTTGTCATGGTTATCAAGTGACACCTTCTCTAAATTCTCACTCACTTTAACTCTCTTCCATGCTTTGTATAAATAGGCTGCTTGAAAATCAGGAGAAAAATAAACCATCAAGTTTAGGTGCTATAAGAAGCAAGAAACACAAGAAAGAAATATTTTGTTAACCACAATTTGAAATTGGAAAGATTTTATCCAGAAGTATTAACCATCATGAAATATAGGGAGTCTAAAAAAGATCTGCTTTATATAATGGTTTTGTGAACTAGCTCTGGGGAGCTTGCAGCCTGTTCAGTGAGTGACTCTTTCGTTGTGGTTAGAAGTCTTCTGCTACCCCCCTCCATCCCTCCTCCCAACACACACCCACCACCCTCCACCACCAGTGGAACAGACAGCAAGGATGCTGGATCATTCTAAAGTAAATATAAGGGATTTTTTTTGGATCTAAGCACCTTTAAAAATAGAGAGGCAAGAAGATTCACAAACAGAGCCTTTCAACATGTACAATACCTTTGTCTTACAAAAACATCTGTTGCTCAAATGAGTATTTAGAACACTGAGTGCTTCAGATTACCCCTCAGAAGGTGTGCTGGGTGGTGGCTCTCTGTGGACTTGGCCCCAGGGGAGGTCAGCCTGACACCCCAGCCTGTTAGCTCAGCAATTTA
Organism: Murina feae; assembly: GCA_004026665.1. Classification (NCBI taxonomy): domain Eukaryota; kingdom Metazoa; phylum Chordata; class Mammalia; order Chiroptera; family Vespertilionidae; genus Murina; species Murina feae. The sequence goes on along the minus strand of PVJC01005454.1, from coordinate 36,219 downwards.
CCAGTGGTCAGCCTGTCTTGCCATAATCATATGCTGTGCCCCAAGCCTGTTTCTTAACTGTACTCTGTACCTTCTAATGAAAGCATCCCAAAATATCCCCAACCGCCCAAATTCTGGGGCAGCTGTGACCTCAGTCTGGACTGCTGAACACACTGCGTTTGCTCAGACAGAATGGCTGATAAAAAAATCTCCCTGCCACGATGACTGAAATGCTCACTCTCTCTCTGCTAGTTTTTGTTATTTCGTAGCTTGTGATTACTCGCATGAGTCCCAGAGTCTTTGACATGCAACTGATTAGGAAGCTCAAATCCCAACACATATCACCACAATTACATGTGACCTAGAGCCTTTACAAAAATGAAGAGAAAAAAGTGATAATAAAATAACCTTTTGCGCTTGAATCAATCAATATGGCAATAATAGCAAAAAGTAATGTATGAAAATCAAAAGAGATAATTCTTTTGAAAGTTATATTTAAAATTATTTTGAAAGTTATACTGTCTTGGCCAGTTTTCTCAGTGGTCAGAGCTTTGGCCAGAGGACTAAAGAGTCATAGGTTCAATTCCAATCAAGGGCACTCCCTCACCTTGGTTCCAGGCTCAGTCCCCAGTCCCCTTTGGGGTGTGTGCAGGGGGCAGCCAATTGATGTGTCTCTCACATCAATGTTTCTCTATTTTTTTCTCTCCCTTTCTTTTCCACTCTCTAAAAATCAATGGAAAAAGTATCCTCAGGTGAGGATTAACAAAAAATAAATAAATAAAACTATAGTTTACCTCCTATATAAATGGGAAAAGATAGCATTAATTTTCCTAAAGGATCATCCCAATATTAATTAATGTATGGACGAGCTACACTAAAGCGGCTATGGGTAAACATGTGCTATCTGGGTTTAGTAGAACCTTTTTTGTTATACTTCAGAAGCTTTGAGGATAATAAAACAAAATGGGGGTGTGCCACTTTCCAATGAAAAGTTCAAATGCAATAGCGGGCAAACAAAAATAAGCTGTCTTTAAATTCAGTAGGTTTTCCTCTAAACACTTCATCTTGTCAAGCCTTTTTGTGATCAAATAAGGTAACTTGTCCAATGTGGCTTGAATAGAAAAAATACATTTTAACAATCATCAATTAAATAAATGAAAAATAAAACAGATAAAAACCAGCGTGATCCTTATTGTTACTTTCCATGTTTTATATGCATTTTGAAAGCTTTAAAGGCTCTTCAAAATACAGGGTAGGGCAAAACTCAGTTTATGGTTGTTGCTATGGAAAGGAATACAATGATTAGTAGATAATAATACAAGAGTAAACTGTGTTTTGTGTACTCACAACTGTAAAACTACTTTTGCTCTGCCCTGTAATGTTCATAGATACTCAATACAATTCACACAACTTGATTCTTAAAAGTGTCCTTTTGTACTTTTGTAATATCAGCTAGAGCATGTTTGAAGCAGCCTCCTAGTATTAAAGCTTTTATTTCCTTCAGGAAAAAAAAATATTTACTTGTAAAAAAAAAAAAAGGATAATACAAAATATACTGACATGGTTTTGTTAAAAATACAAAGCATTATCATTTATATCATAGTGACTTTCTCCCTACAAGTATGCTTTGAAATATGATTGAATGAGAAGGAAAAAAAATCTTTTATTACCTCAACTCTGGAAAGCTTTATTGTTTAAGCTACACTTGCTCCTCAGTGCAGCAGAATTAGAACACGTCAGGATGCTGCATAGCAAATCACGAACAAGGCACCAGTAGGGATTCTTTGCATGCATGTAAGTACAGGTTGACAAAAATAATTCCTCTATTACTTAGTTAAAAATATAATATTGGAAACCCACATTCTGATTTAGTGTCTCCAGAACTAACCCATTCCTTATAAGATTCACAGATTTAAAATTGACACCTCATTTTGCTAAGAGTCAGTAAGATTACATATACATATTATATATATACACATATATATGTATGTATACATTGTATATGTCTTAATATATGTATATTATATAAGTATAGTAGTCCACTGCCTACAACTAGAAAAGAAAGCACAAATTCACTTTAACCTAAGAACCTCCTGGGGTTTGGGCTGCTGCCTTATTTTTCTTTCTCCCCTGGGGAAGAGAGTGAGGCAAAACCGCTAATCACAGACAGTGTTGAAAACGAGTGAAAGTCAATTTTACCTTGGTAATTTTTCATTTGCTTCTTTCTTTAATGCAGAACTCTTTCTTTTTTCTCTCTCTGTTTCTTTTCAGAATCACTTTTTTTTCATTTTTGGGCAATCTATTCCCCCCCCAGAAAGTAACCCCTTGTGTCCTACCTTAGGCTCCTCACTGAATGATCTCCTTTTCTTCTAATTATATTTCGTCACCTTGGGAGGGACGCACGGTGCTTCGGGATAAGCAACCCAGAAGAGCCTAAGGTCAGGTGTGCCCTAGAACCTGACTCTAGAAATTACAATCATGGAATAAGAGCGGGGGAGGGAAAGAAAAGGCAGAATGGGGAATTTGTAACAATATTGAGGCTCATTCTGAGGAATAATTAACCGAACAACCTCCTATGTTACATCACTTTCTTGAAATCTCAGAAGACAGACCAAAGAATTTGGGAAGCTGGTCTGACTCTATTTCCTAAAGCTCACGGGGTTAACAAATAATATTAAGGTCAAGCGTCAGAGTTTTATTTCCTAAGTACTTCTTGCTTTGCAGTTCAAATTCCAGTGCTATTCACAAGCCAAAAGAACAAGGTGTCAAAGCAATATTACACATTAAAGATACTCAAATTTAAAATATCTATAGAAGAGGAAATAAAAGCAAGCTTAATTTGATAGCTGGCCTTTATTCTTGTTAAAAATGGGTTCAATGAAATAGCTAATGGAGGTCAGCAAAAGAGATTTCTAAAATACTTCTTGGAGTAAAAGGGACTTCTATTTTGGAAGAAGTATGGGGACATTTGTGAAATACAGGTAGAGGAATTATAGGTAGGAAAGGGGAAAACATTAGCAGAGCTTTTAAGCCAAATCTTCAGCTGGGCTTTTGTTTAACACATATGCAAATGTGTGCACTGCTTCATTTGAATATTTATTTACTGCATTTGTGAAGGAAATTGGGGGATTACAGCCTCTTCCCAGCTGTGTTTTAGTTAATGACTGGTCAGCCTATTAGCCTGCTCCACTAAACGGATTCTCTGAACAAGCAACACCTTTTTTACCCTGACTGGAAATTCTTCACATAAGCAATAGTGGAAAAACAGCAAACTGGGTTCACAGAGAGATGTGCACCAAACATGAAAGTATTCCCCCAGAATCATTAGAAATAAGCAAGAAAGTTACTTAATGATGGTGACTTTTGTCATCAAATATTTGCTATCAAATATTGTGGGGGAAAGGGAGGCAGCTAATCAAAATGTTTCTTTATTGAGGACAATTTTGGGAAGCTGTTTTAAGTGACCTTTCTATTCCTCCTCCAATACTTGTTCCTTATTGTCCCCGATGAGTATAAACACACATCAATAAAAATGTCATGAATTTCTTGGACAATGATTAATATTTAACAGATTCATTGGAGTGTAAATTTCACTATTTCCCCATAACTTCTCACTGCCAAAAAAGCAAGGAAGGAGAAAGAGTAAATAAAATTTCTTTAGCAACCAAACCCAATATATTATCATTACTCAAAACTAACTAACTTATTTAGAGGTATCAAGGCTAGTTATGAGAGGAAAGACTTCTATCATAAAAGTTTCACTTTAAGGATTAATGGTGAGCAAGTATTTAGGGCAAAAAAAAGCTCTAATATAATAACATGTTTAATAATTTATTATTTATAGATTGTTATTAAGAAGAGTAGCATCTATTTTCTGTTATGTTTATACTAGAGGCCCAATGCATGAAATTCGTGCAAGAGTAGGCCTTCCTTCCCCCAGCTGCTGGCACTGGCTTCCCTCTGGCACCTGGGACCTGGGCTTCCCTCGCAGCCCCAGCTTCATCCAGCAGGTTATCCGGAAGGATGTCAGGTCTAATTAGCATGTTATGCTTTTATTATTATAGATTATTATAGATGTCTCAATCAATAGGAAAAAAATCATCTTATTTCCAAAAAGCCTCTCTTCCTTATTTCCTTTCAAATTTTATTTAATGTAGATCTACTTTTCTGGGTAAGAAAATGCACTAATTATAACACAGTCAGAACTAATCCATGGAAATTAATGCACCAAATTCTTACTATCAAAATTCTGTTTTTTTGTGTGTTTTTTTTTTTTTTTTTTTTGGTTTGGGTCTAAGAAAAGCCTGAACTTTGATTTGTTTTTATTAGTGAGGTGATTTTTATAGAACAAATATAAACTACTTATTTATCAAAAGTGTTAATATCTAAGGTGATTTACATAAACAACTTCTTTGTGCTTATCTATGTGTAAAGTATTGCGGCAAATAGATACCAACAGCGAACCTGAGAGATACTTGGACGTAAGGAACTGCTCCTGGAGTAAAACAGTCACTTCCCTCAGTTGGAGACATGGAGTATCATATATTAGACTGACAGTTCAAATATTTACACAAGTAATAAAGGATGAGATGCTGTCAGACCTCAAACTACACAGAGAAGTAATAATTATGTCAGTGAAAGAATATTACAAGACTCCTCTCTAAGCAACCTCATTTAGTGATTTCATTGCTAAGATCAACACTAGTCCAACTCATGATATTTAAAAACATCCAGAACAGCAGAAAGAAACTTTAGGTACACATCTCACGCTGCACACCTCCACCAGAAGTGAATGGTGGGCACATCTCAACGGCATCATTTTCTCCCCTTCCTACAGGAGTTTCTAATCCATCTCACAAGCTTGTCAGGCATATTTCTTGTTCCTTCCTTCTGTGGGGCAGAGGCAGACAGATTGCTGGATCAGATAGTGCAATACGCTGTCTACTGCATTTCAAATGTGCCTTTTTTTTTAAAGCAGCAGATTTATTGATTTTCTTAAGTAGAAAATATGCACCCGGACATTAGACAAACACAGACTAAACACAGACTGAGGAAAAGCTGATAATTTGATTAAACTGACTGAGCTTTTGTTGTCTGTGTTTGGGGAATTTCCAATAACATACAAGTGCCAAGCGCCCCTCTTCTTCTGAATTTAACAAATGTAATCCAGAATTACAATGAATTTTGCAATTACACCGTATTTGGGGAATTCTTTTTCTTTAGAAATATCTTTTGATGCACGTATATATTCCTTTGAGAGGAAGATGGGGTGAAAATCTTACCTTGCTCAAGATATAGAACTTGACTCAAAAAGGAGTATCAAATAGGCGAAAAACATTTGGTCTAATGGATTATTATATATCATCTACCTATCAGCAAGATTACTGAGATGTAATTTATTAATTTGCTCAATTCCAGGGCCAAATATTTAAGATTTATAATGCTTCATAGTGTAGGTATCACTTCACATGTCTTGCAGAGCAGTTTGATTGTCTTGAGATTTGAAAAAACTCTGGTTATTGAATTTATCCTTCCAGATGCCTGCAATTAAGTTAGTGGTAGCAGATGTGTGTGGGTGTGGATGGACAGGGATGAGGGAATAATAGCTAAAAGTATGTGAGGATTATTGAGTTTTATGAATTAGTTGAGTGAGACCTTGTAAATTTTTATTGTGAACACCTCTGTACTCTCTTTGTATCTTGTTTTTCTTATTTGTACCATGATATTGAGAAGAAAATCTAATTCCCTAATATTCTGCAAGAAGCAAGCTGTATAATAAGCATTCCTAGCCACTTAACTATAAAGACTTTCATCTTTAGTATTTTCTAGACCTACACTTACTAGATATTTAATCATTCTTTTTTCATATTGTTCTGCATCTCCATTAACTATTAACTATTCTTTCACAATAATATTTTGTCCCATTTCCACAGCTCAATCTTCAGGCTTTTATGATTTATCATAATGACACTTCCTTTCCCTCTAATTATTCCCCACTCCAGTTTATATTGGATATCATTTCTAGAACTTTTCATTTATCCCAGCTAATTTGGCTAGTGATATATTTGATTGCAACTTCTCATAAATATCTTGTGATTATATTTGAAACTCTGGACTCTTATCCTTAGACTATACCATATACATAGAGTGTCCCCAAAATTCATACACACACTTTGAATAATTATAAAGGCAGTGTTTATTAAAATACATTTTATTTTCAAAATTGAGCTATCAGCTGTTAAAGTGTGTATATACATTTCCCCTAAATAAAGACTTAAACTCCAAACAGGTAATCATTGTGATGACTCAATATAGGCCTAACCCAGAAAGTCACCAATTTCTTAACAAACGTTAATCATTGTTGGGATGGCTGAAGTATTAGCAAGATAATCTCAATTTTGTCTTGAGTTACTTACCGAAATGAATTTCAATTATAGATTCCACTATTCATTCTAAAATTTCCTTTGAGTCAGAAATATATGCACAAATTAAGGTAACAATGAGTTTTAAAAATCACATGATCTTTTTTGTACTTAAGTAGGAATGTAATGATTCATCTCAGGTGGACTAAGGATGTATAAACAAAATTACATAGGAGACATATAAAAATAACTTAAATCTACCTTTATCCAATTTTCCTTTCTGTCTTTTTAAGTGTATGACAAAGATAATTTCCACTAACTCTTTTTCACCCTGGATGAATTCATTAGGGAAAATAACATAAAAGAAAAAACAAGTTGCCAAACTTTTTAGAACATTTTATAGTTGTGTGAAGCTTATCCCAATAACTTCCAAAGACAATTTAGGTATATTTTATCATTTATAATTTTAGCATTTATAAGATATATATATATCTTAATATATATATATCTTGTGGCTCCTGAGGACTAAATTATATGTAACCAAATTATGGCCCATTTTATTTGGTCAGATATTCTCTTGCTCATTTAACCTGCTCCTTTGAAAAGGATCTGGGGGTGGGAGTAGATACACTATCTGTATTAAATACAACATTTAAGTTCTTAATATTAAGGAGATAGTTTTCTTTAGAGAAAACTAAAATTGAATAATTAGAAGTCAGAAAACCTATATTCACCTTGTGATTCTACTTTGGGCAAGTTATTGACCTTTCTCAGTCTCTGTTTCCTCAGACTCTTGTTTCCTCATCTGTAAAATCACAAAGTTAGATTCCAACTTAAGAATCTAAAGTCATATATTTAAGTTCTATAAATTTTTTTTTATCTTTGTGAAAACCTTTTTTTGTAATAATGAGATCTTTGAACTCAATAATTAGATCTTCACTACATTCTCAGACATCTGAGTATTGAATCAACCTCTAAAATGACCCACACTCCATGAAACCTAATTCGAATCAGGAAACTGTGCCGGGGGTGGTGTAGGTGTGTGCTCTTGCAGCACACAGGAAGCTTTGCCGGAAGGTACCAACTGAAAGAAGCACACATGGAAATATCCTGTCACCCATACTGAAACCTCCTGCAGCAGACCGAGGCCTTTCATGGGATCTCCCAAGCATGGCCACCCACAGCTGCCATCACACCATCCAGCTTCTCTTTTAAAAAATGACTAAATATAGACTTTTATGATGTGAGTTTTGCTGATGTGGCGACCAAATACCTTCAAATAACTGGCTTTTCTTAATAAGGTTTTAATGTACTTTTTAGTCCAAAACTTTATATATAGAACTTGGAAAACTCTTAGACTTTGGTGGAATGAATGGAAAAGGAATACTTTGTAGTGTCCACTAAGGAAATTAGTTCTGATAGTAACAATGATATTTCCTATATCTAAATTAAAAAAACAACAACACAGAACTTTGCCTTCTATAGAGCTTACTAAATTACTTTTTAAATAGCAGAAATAATTTATTAATTGTTCTTTTAAAGTGCTCTTATTTCTTGACAAAAATTATTATCCAACATAAATTCTTATTTTTAAGAAAAAATATTTTTTTTCTATTCAAACTTTCATTCCTCCTAACTCAGATATGTAGCTGTGTACAGCTATCCAAACAAAGTTACAGTTACCCATTTCACATGCAAACATGGAGGTTTTTAGAAAACAGAAGGATGCAGCTGCCCATATAATGTCATTCAACCAACAAAATGTATTCAGAAAACTAAAGGTTGCTTCCTCTAACCACTAAGTGCCATAATTATTTTAAATAGTCAATCACCTAAGAAACATCAGTAATCAAAGTTCAAAATTTTCCTTAATAGTAATTTAATTATTTTATTTTACATTTATTTAAGTTCTATCAAGATAAATCTACATTATTTGAACAGAAATTAGTGAAGCCAGACAATTTTGTTTGGTGGCAAAGAAGGAGAAAGATATAAATAAGATCTGGTTCTGGAGAAAAATATATTCTAATATGTTAGAGGAGAAAAGGGGGGGGGTACAAATAACTATATCACAGGTATGAATACAGTAAGGAATTAAAGTTTAAAGGTGTGTGTGTGTGTGTGTGTGTGTGTGTGTGTGTGTATAACTATGAAAATTTAGGCAGGTAGAAACTGGAAGATTTCAAGTAAGGTTGACATTCGAGTTGCTCTTTGAAAAAAACAACACAAAAACATTACAACAAGTGGGAAAAGTGGAGAAGACTCTTGCCCACATGAAGAAAGCCACATCACCAAGGTGTGATTAACCGAATTCTTTCACATGGTGTAACAGTTCAGGGAGGCTGAAGGAGGCTTTTAGGTGGTTCAAAGCATAAAAATTAGGTTCAACCTGATTTGCAAGGCAAGGTGTAGCCTTAGGGTTTGTTTGATAGGCAACGAGAATCCATGGAAGAGGATAAAGGTATGAGAAAGGAATTCTTAAAAGTGATGAACTTGAAGATAGTAATGAGCAGTTAGCAGGCAAGATTGGATAATCAGAAGTAAATGCATCATTTGGAGACAAAGTATGATAATGTGGGCAAAGTCAAATAAAAGACTGAACAGAATAATAACAATAAGAAATGAAATGCATTTCCCTTGCTGGGTGCAAGGGAAATTCCAGGCAGAATCAGAGGTTGCAATACCCATTAAACATATGTGAATATGGAAGAATGTAGGGATATTGAGAAGATTTGAGCTTGGATCACTGGCAGAGAGATAAACTACTAACACAAGACATGGAGATAAGTAGGAAAGAACATAAAGATGGCAAAATCAACAGTACATAGGAGGTATCCAAACAGCACCCGGAGAAGAGGATCCGCTCTAGCAGTGGGATTGAGATACAGAGATGTGGGGAGAAGAAGCAGCGCTGAAAGAAGCAGTAAAAGTGTCAAAATGAAGTGGCCAGATCATGAATCAGCTAAGAAGTTTGTCAAAGAGAATTGTCTTTCTTACGTAAGTGTTCTGTCACCAGTCAAAACACCATGCCTCCATCCTCGCTGCCCTGTCCCTCACAAGTTCTCTTTTCATAGACCCTCTCCTCTCCCAGGTGTGGGCTCCTGATGACACCCTGAATCTTAAGGTCTGCACCATTATGAAGTTGCCATATTTGAGTAAACAAAAACGTTTACATGTCATCTTCATAAAGGTGAAAGTAAAACTTTTAGAAGTGGATGGTATCACTAAAAGCAGAGGGAATAGGTAGGAAAGGGAAGAGGACTAGATTTAGGTTTGTAGGTATAGGAGATACTACAGAAGGCCTGGTGAGAGGCACTAGAGGAGGATTTGGGGAGAAAGTGTCAGGAAAATGGAGTTACATGGAAAGGAGAAATGGTCAAGAAATTCACACTGCCCTAACCGGTTTGGCTCAGTGGATAGAGCATCGGCCTGCAGACTGAAGGGCTGGATTCCAGTCAAGGGCATGTACCTTGGTTGCAGGCACATCCCCAGTAGGGTGTGTGCAGGAGGCAGCTGATCGATGTTTCTCTCTCATCGATGTTTCTAACTCTCTATCCCTCTCCCTTCCTCTTTGTAAAAAATCAATAAAATATATTTAAAAAAAAAAAGAAGAAAAGAAATTCATACTGCTTCCCTAAGATTAAGGCAGATAATTCTGAGGTGGGGATGGGGGAGTAACCTGAGATGTTCTAGTAAGAGGTTCAAGTCAAAAGCAACCTTCTCAGTTACTGAAAAAAGACTGTCTATATTGACTAAGGCTGAGTAGGATGAGGTAAGCACTAGGTGGGGAGTGAGTAGATGGGTAGAAGAGATAATACTGGCTAAAGAAAGATTTTTTTAAAAAGAGAGAAAAGGTCAGAATTTGTGTCAGACAGTAATTGTGCACAATATTCCATTCGAGAGGTAGTCTTGAGGGAGTGAAGGAAAAAGGAAAATTTTGTTAAAATAATGTATGAGGCTGATCAAACTCAAAGTTGTAGTTGTAATGACAAAATGTCTTAGGATGTGGAATCTTGGTGATCAAAACTTACCTGTTCTATTGAAAACTTTGCCATCAAGCTAATGAAATCAGGTATTAGATTTTTGAAACAACAGTCTGCTAAGGACTTGTGTCTCCTCTAAATTCGTATTTTGAAGCCCAACCCCCAATGTGATAGTATTTGGAGATGGAACCCTGGGGTATAATTAGGTTTTGATGAAGTCATCGGATTAGTGCCTTCATAAGAAGAATCACCAGAGAGTTTATAATTTCTCTTCACCATGGGAGAATGCAGTAAGGAGGTAGCCATCTGCACATCAGAAAGCACTCTCACCAGAACCTGGCCATGCTGATATCCTGATCTCAGATTTCTAACCTCCAGAAATGCGTGAAAACAAATTTATCTTGTTAAGCCACCCAGTTTATGACATTTCGTTATGGCAGCCTAAACTGATTATGTCACTGTCATTGATTTCCTCCCCACCCCCAGCTTGGGGTATCTATCCTATATAATAAAAGGCTAATATGCAAATTGTCCTCTCAACTGGGAGTTTGACCAGCAGTTCAACCTGGGTGTGGGGCCCGCCAAACTGCCAGCAGCCCCTCCCCACAGCGGGCCCAGCCTGATTGGCCACAATTGGGGTGGGCTGGCTAGACCCTACCTGTGCATGAATTTGTGCACCAGGCCTATAGTAGTATAATATTTCATTATAGTCTAATTTAAGATTATAAAACTTTATAAACAGTATCTTATTCTTTATATAGTTTAAATATGACTATAGTAATAAAAAGGCAAAAATATGAAAGAAGGGAAGAAAGGAAAAAGGGAAGGAGCAAAGAAATAGACTCTCATTTGGAATATTTTTAAACACCTTGCAAATATCTTCAAGTAAAATAGATGAAGAATATTGCTGGTTGAAGTTGAATGATCTTTTATTATGCTTCTAGCAACTTACCAAGCCATACTGTTTAATCCTCATAATAACCCTATGGGGTTGGTAAAATAGTATTGCTACCTTCGCTTCATAAGGGGAAAAGTAAAAAGGCCTGGGGAAGGTAAAATAAAACTTGCCCAATGTTATCACACAAGCCAATAAAAGAGTTAGGGTCATGCTTCTACAGCATCCACATACTTTTTAAGATTTACCAATAAAATCTATTTCCCCCAATTTTACTACTTCCATATAAAGCTATACCCACATAATATATTCCATGTTATCATTTACTTAACCTCAAAATGGGTAGTAAGACAGCAGAAATTGAGCTAATAAATACATGAAATGTCTAGGATGAATTGAGATTTAGACTTTCAAAGTTATGTTTATTGTAGAATTATTCACAATAGCTAACATATGGAAACAACCTACATCTTCTTCAACAGATGAATGGATTAAAAAAATATGAATATTACTCAGTCTTTGAAAAAATCCTGTCATTTGCAACAACATGAACAGAGATGGAGGATATTTTACTAAGTAAAATTTGCAAGACACAGAAAGACAAATATTGCATGATATCACTTATATTGGACTCTAAAATAGTCAAATTCATAGAAACAGAAAGCAGGATGGTGATTGCCAGGGGTTATGGGAAGAGGGAAAGGGGTTGATGTCAGTGAAAAGGTACATTGTTTTTAATTATGCAAGAGGAGAAAGTTCTGAAGAGCTACTGCATAGCATAGTGCCTAGAGCTAACAATACTGGATTGTATACCAAAAAATTTCTGAGAAGAGAGATCTTAAATGGAACCTCATCACACCCACACAAGTAGTGAGGGATATTTTAATTAGCTTCGTTGAAGTGACCATTTCACAGTGTATATCAAAACATCAGGTTGTACATCTTAAATGTATTTAACTTTTGTCAATAAAGCTGTTAAAAATTATTTCTGAAATATTCACCATTTTAAACTAGTCATGTTCTATCCTGTACAAACCCACAGTGCAGATCTAATATCTTGATTAACCCAAGTGAAAACAAGAAACTTTAAACCCTCAGAGTGTCTCTCTACTTTCTTAATTGCATGTTTTTAAAAAGCTTTCTGTCTAAAATTAGTGGTAACTTTCAAACTTGGATTTTAAAAAAATAAAAGGGAAATACGACAATCTTATAAATATAAGTCTGATAGTTTGGATGCCCTGTCATTTCATAGAGCAAGAAACAAGCTCCTACTCTCTCCAGCCTAGGCAATGTTACACTTAGCTGATTTTATCAACGAAAGCTCATTCAACTCCTCTAGTCTCTTGGAGTGACTGAAGTAGGCAGCCTGCATCTCATTTAGATCAGTATATTGTATGGCTCTAGAATAGTCACACACTTCCTTGGGGCTCAGGGTGGCAAAGGCAAGTAAAATTTTACCAAGTGATCTTTGGGAGAATCTGTGGTTTTATACATTTTCTAGGAATCGAAGAGCAACAGAGAGTGTCTTGATTCTGTTGGAGATGTTGCCTCATGTCCGTTAACAGGAGAATGTGTCCAGGGCAGAGCCAGTCAACTCTGTCAGAGGCCAGCCAGCATTCATGTGGTTTATCAAGATCATCCCCGTGAATGTCACTGAGGAAGCAGCATCTCACTTCTTAAAATATCTCCTACAAAACTAAAAGGAAATTGCAACAAGCATGGCATCTGGGAGAGAGGTACACAGCTGCTAAGACAGGAAATTTAAATTAAAGCTGCCTCTTTCTCCCTGATTAGTTTCTTTTTTACATTTTTTCAGGTCCCATGATAATACAAGATGAACACAGACCATCAGAGAGACTTCTGACTTTCTCTGTTTTCTAAGAAGTCTGATCCAATGTGCCTCAAATTTTCCATTGGTAGTTGGTCTGACGACACAAGCAGAAAGAACAGGTTGGTGGTTTTAAGAAAATGGAAGAGGGAGAACAACTTCCATTTGCTTACAATTTCTATTTGGCCAAGCAATAACACAACTTCTAGACTTGCCAGCCTCCTCAAACTGGCCATTTTTATCTCCTTTTTCTCCACTAGCTGCTCAAAACCATACCCCAAAGTGCCCTGACATAAAACCACTGGAGGGTGTGGTCTCTGCTTGTACCGGGCATTGAACAGGGAAGTTATTTATTTCTAGGGCATCTCTGTTCAGTGACTCATGTTTCGACTGGAAAATTGGCCACAGCTTTCTAGCAGCTCTTTTCTGCCAGCTCTCCTGGCATTCTACCCAGTGCTCCCACTATCCCTCCCCCTCTTTCCTTGCCCAATCTGCCTTTACAAAAGCAGACCAAAGCCCCCACTTAATAATAGTCATTGTTCCACGTTAACCTTGAGGTTCTGGGAGGAAGGACAGTGAAGGGCGTAGCTGTGTACTATAATGAGCATTTGGCGCTATAGCAGGTGGAAAAGACTTTGGGGATCTGGACAGATTAGGAAGAGAGGGGGCTCTAGCAGATGTTGAAGCAAGATGATGTATTGCTGCTCACTCTGGGATTCAGACAATACCAGTGCAAAAGTAGAACAGGGAAAAGGGGGAAAAATTGATCCCTTTTGATACAAACTGGGCTATGAACCAGACACACTTGAAAGCGAGCATTTAAGAAAGACAAATTTGTTTTCTTGCCCTGCATTTTCACCTGTTCATTTTTGTTTTTTTTCTTTATGGAAGATCAATTGCCAAATTGTTCTTATAATTTGAATATTCACTACATCTAAGGATTTGACTTATTCCCATCAGCTAAAGTCTCATTAATCTGACTTCTTTGTAGTAAAAGACAAATAGAAGTAGATTCATCAAGAATTTCATGTCGCTTTCAGAACCAAGAAGCCATATGAAGCAAAAGTAAATGGCATCGAATTAATTATTAGTTTTACTATTTAAAGAAAAAAATATATATATAGCAATTCTTTTGCTTTGTACTAGGCAGTGAAATTATATAGAAAATGTTAATATAAACAAATTTTCTATTCACTTTAAAAAGAAGAGTAATAATAAAACTTAATAGATTTATTCTGACTCTTTACAGTTCTGATTTTTAATATTTATTTCTATGTGTTGTATAAAATTCTAGAAAGGGAGATAAATTAACTACTCTACCAAATGGTTTTACATAATTATTCACAAATATTTGCTCATACACATATTCCCACACATAAATATATACACACATACATGCATAAAAGCATATAATATGTTCTGAATGTAGAAGAACATATGGAATAAAATGTAACAAAAAATCACAATTTTCAAAAGTTTATGACAACTAATAATGAAGACACTTATGACCAAACATATTTTAGGGTATTTTATATATGGGTAGCTGAATTGTCAAAATTTATTTCTAGGAGTTTTAGCTTCTTTCCTTTTCCTCAACACTCAATCCATAAACTCTACTAAATCAGTTTGGGTAAAAAGGGGAATAAAATATGTTTCATTCTAGTCAAGGATGACAATTAGAAGCTGGAGATGATAACCTCTGACCTAACCTACTTGTACTACATTACTTATGACTAAACTTGTTTAGGGATAATCCACATGAAGGAAAAAAATTATACAGCAGAGGAAATAGGAGAAGTCTTACTATGAGAACCCTGACATGAGAACCTTGTATTAGTCAGGGTTCTCCAGAGAAACAGAACCAATAGATTATTTATTTATTTATTTACTAATGGCCCAGTGCATGTATTTGTGCACAATGAAAAGAAATTAATTAGATGAAAGATTCATGTGGTAATTACATTACTGCAAAAAATTACATGTCAAAATACTATATATAGTATAGTATTATAAAATTAAAACACACGTGTGATTGGCACCAGCAAGAGCTTTATATGTATCACTCATTTGTGAATCATTGTTTATTTTTAAATAGCCAGTGTGCGTCATATGTACCGGCTGGTTAGCAGGTTGCACGGTTGGATGGATGGATGGATGGCTCTTAGCCTTTTATATATATAAATTGAAATTTGCTCACTGATTTTGGAGACCAAGAATTCCCAAGATCTACATGAAAACCAGGAAAGCCAGTGATATAATTCACCCCTAAACAAAAGGCCTGAAAATCAGTGTAAGTCGATGTCCAAAAGGCTGAGAATCAAGGGCCAATCATTAAATCCTGGAATGAGTCTGAAAGCCTGAGAAAAACTGGGGGCAGGAGACAAATGTCTCAGCTCAAATAAAGAAGCAAATGAATTAGCCCTTCCTCCACTTTCTGTTTTATTCATGTCCTCAGCAGATTAGATGATGCCCACATGTGTTAGTGAAGACAATCATCTTTACTCTGTCTGTGTATTCAAACACTAGCCTCTTTCACAGACTCCCTCACAGATACATCCAGAGTAAGGTTTCTCCAGCTGTATGGACAGCTCTTAGCCTAGTTAAAGTGACACATAAAACTAATCACCACACACTCCCTAGTAATAGTTACTTAAGTAATAACCTCTTTGAGCTTAGAGTTAATTAACTAATAACCTCTTTGAATTATTAGGGTCTTTAAAAAGTAGCCAAGTTCTACTATTTACATTATTATAAGCCTGATATAAGTCAAGTTCTATAAAGTTTGTATTGCCGTATCTATAAAGCTATTAATAGTCATTAGCCAGTTAGATAGTTACTAGGAAAGATATATAAAACTTTTCATGGTAAAGTTGTTTAATCCCCCATTTGAGGAGTTTAGAGGGGAAATGGAAGAACTCTTCATTGCTGTCTATATAAGATGCAACAATTTAAGTGACTCAATCATTGTCATTTTTTTTTTATCATTATGCATTTAAATAACTTTGGAATTTTTGTATTCAAGACACCAGATTTGTGTGATGGTAAGCATTCATTAGGGGATGTCTAGAATTTTGGAATATTTCAAAACTGTTATTTTGATCTTTGGCAGATTAACTCAGGTACCGCACTAAAACCTGAGTAATAGAAAAATGAAATTGCTAGTGCTAAGATGTCTGATAGTTGCCGTGCAACAACTCCCCATAATTCCCCAACAGCAGCCTTTTTAGAATGCTTTACCTATTCTATGTCTGGGGCCTTGGGAAACATAAATGGCTAGAGGTGAGTAGTTGGCTAGAATCTGGAAACTGCTTCATTCATGTATGTTTTCCAGTGGAATAATTCCATACCTGAGCTTAGTTTTGACTTGATAGTCTCCATGTAGTTTGGACCTCTTAAAAAAAGGTGTGTGGAATCAATAGAGTATCTGAAGAGGAAATAGCCAGAGGGTAAGTGGTCTAAGAGATCAAAGAAGAAGTTGCAAAGCTTCTCTGACCTAGCCTCAGAAGTCATGCAGTACTTCCTGCCACATTTTTTGGTTTCAAGTGTCACCAAGGCCAGCACATATTCAAGAGGAAGTGTAAAAGACTTCCCAACTTGATGGGGAGTAACAAGACCCCATTGCAGAAGAATATGTGCGATAGGTAATTACAGCTGTAATTAGGTAATGTGCAACATATCACCTCCAGTTCTTGTACTTTTTAAGACATGCTTTAGTCTTTATAATTTCTGAAGATAAAAATATGTACGTATAAATATGATAAAATATTATTTAAAAATCTTAAATATCTATAGATTTCTAAATCACTGTTGTTGGTTGTGGTATTAAAATTTTTTTGTTTTTTTCTTTAAATCTGATAAATCAGTTTTAATTCCAATTTTGCCCACTCATTAGATGTGGGCATGGGGTAATCTTAAAATCCTTAGAGCCTCAAATTTTTTTTTTTCATCTACAAAATGAGGATAAAAATAATACATACTTCATGTAATTACTAGGGTTAAGTGATATATCACAATTAAACCACACAACTTTCAGGCTATAAAAAAAATAATTGTTGTTTATGTGGATGTAAACATTGTCTGTCATTATAAAAATAGGAATCCAGACATCCTGTATAATAAAGAGGGAATATGCAAGTTAACCCTCATGCCCTCACAAGATGGCTGCCTACAACCAGGCCAGCAGTGGGATTAGTGAGGGACAATCAAACGACTGAACAAGCAGACTGTGTGGGGCAACCTGGCTGGCAGCAGGGGGCAGTGAGGGGAAGCCAGATAGGCAGGCAGGTGAGCCATTAGGAGCCAGTAGTCCAGGATTGTGAGAGGGATGTCCAACTGCTGATTTAGGCTCAATCTCCAGGATTGAGCCTAAATAAGCAGTTGGACATCCCCTGAAGGGTCTTGGATTGGAGAGGATGCAGGCTGGGCTGAGGCCCCCTGCCCCCCTAAATGAATTTCATGCACTGGGCCTCTAGTTTTAAAATAAATATCAACATAAGTACTGAATATTGACAAATCTTCTATAAAACAACAAAATGCTTTATTTTAACACTAGAGGCCCAGTGCATGATTTTGTGCATGGGATGAAGGGGTTCTTCAGCCTGGCCTGTACCCTCTTGCAATATGGGACCCCTTGGGGGATGTAGCAGTGTGCCAAGCAGCAGGTGGCCAGGGAGGAGCCTAAGCCGGGGCTGTATGCTGCACTGCTTGAGCTCATCCAGGCCCACTACACCTGCCACTGCTATTTGGTAGTGCTGCTGCAGAGTCGTGAGCCTGCCGTGAGCCCGGCTTCTGGCTGAGCAGAACTCCTCCTGTGGGAGTACACTGACCACCTGGGGGCAGCTCCTGTGTTGAGCATTTTCCTCCCGGTGGTCAGTTCACATCATAGCAACTGCACCTTCTTGCAATTTAGGACCCCTTGGGGATGTCTGACTGGCAGTGGTTCTGTTCATAATGGTTGCTTAGGCTTTTTTATATTTAGACTAGGGGCCCGGTGCACAAAAATTTGTGCACTTGGCGGGGGTGGGGTGGTACTTAATCCCAGCCTGTGCTCTCTCACAGTTTGGGACCCTGGAATCCATTGGGGCACACAGCACACACGGAGGGCACACCTCCGTGTGTGCTGTGTGCCCCGATTGCACCAATTTCCAGGCCTCAGCCTCAGGGGCAGAGCTGGCTCAGATCCTCTTGCCCTCGAGGCTGCTCAGCCGCCTGGAATCAATCACGGGGGTCACGGATCTACTTCTAGGCCACAGGACAACCTGGGGGCCTGGGCTGGCTTGCTCCCCCAGGCCCCGGCTGCCCTGCCACCTGAAATCCATTGTGGGGGCTCGGGCACTCACAGAGGTTTGTGTGCCCGTGCCCCCATGATCACAGATCTACTTCCAGGCTGCCATGGGTTGCTTTGGGGGCTGGCGGAGGTGCGGGGTGGCAGGAGGCTCGCTCCTCCTGTCCCCCCACCTCGCCCTTTTTGTGTGGCCTGCAAGAACGCAACAGATGGCAGCAGCGGACACACGGAGGCAAGCCTCTGTGTGTCCGCCGCCGCCATCTTGGCTGGGCTAATTTGCATACAGCCACTCTGATTGGTTGGTGGGCATGGCTTACCCCATCCTGGAGAAATGGTTAATTTCAATATTACGGTTTTATTAGTTAAGATGTAATAAAATTTTGATGTCATTTTTTTCTGAGGTTTACTAAAGCCTCCAACTAATCCAATAAAACTCCAAACCATTAGCTCCTTATGTACAGACTATATTATTGTCACCACTAGAGTTATTAAATCAATATTCATTCACTCAATGACTATTAGGCATTTTAAGCCAGGCCTGATGATATGCCAGTGGTAAAGACAGTCTTCTTTTCCTTCTTCTTCTTCTTCTTTTTTTTTTTAAATTCAGAGTTTGTAAGTTTTGGTAAGAGAATGTCTTATATTAATTCTGCTATGAGAGAAGGATTAGGAGATGGTAAGATGGAGCCAAGAGACACAAGAACAAATTCATTCATTAATACATAGTGAATTGAGCTAGTATTATAATGAAGACCCTGTGGCAGACACTTAAGATGTAACCATAATCAAGGCACAATCTGTATTGTAAAGAAGCTCTTCTTCTCTGAAGGAAAGTGACACATGAAAAGACAATTCTCAAACAAAGTTTAGTAATAGTGAAATGGAATTTTTGGACTGGAACCCAGATTCTTTGTCCACTGGAGTCAAAGAATGAATCCACAGACAGAGGGTAGTATAGCAAAAGTGGAGATTTATTGAAGCACAAGTACAGACTCCCACATAGGGAGAGAGAAAGAGTCCCACAGAATGGACTCCCACATGGGGAGAGGGAAAGTATTCCACTGAGTTCCTTTTCTCTGTGGCTTATAAAGGCTGATGACTTGATATCCTCTCTGACTGGTCACTATTCCCTTAGACTGGTGACTATAATAACCCCTAGGCTCAAAGGTTGAACCTCACATGGGACATCCGAAGTTCTCCCCCTCTCCCTCCTTATTGTTTTTCTATTCCCTTTGGGCTTCCTTCTCCTACTGGATGAAGGGCTTCCTTCCTTTTATTTTGTAAGTATAGACCTTTTGCTATTCCCAGCTCCCTCATTCTATGGAAATGTACCTGTTGCAGCATTTCAGCTTCTCTATTTTAAGGAAATATAGCTTCTGCTGTGCTTCCTCCATGGCCCCCTTAATTTCCAAAATTTCTAAAATTTCCTGAACTTGTCCTATTTTATCCCTAAAATTCCTGTTTCAGTAGTAATATATACATCTCTATTTGGGCGGTGAAAGCCTCCTGAAGAAGATGATGTGGGAATTTTGTCTCAGAGACATTATGACTTAATAGCTAAAATCGGGTGGGAGAGAGGATTGGAAATAAAAGGTTGACAAAATTTCCCTTGAAGGTTTACTATGAAATTATGCTACTTGTCTACCTAAACATGATAGAGTTCATGGTGGATACTTGGCTTAGTTCATTCAAGGAAGAGTTTGTCCAGATACTGGATATGCTATTTGCTGATAACTTTTAGCTATTAGGCCCTTCAAGAAATTGCCTCAGCTGAGCAGAGCTGCCTCATCTAAGGCCACACAATTGTCAGGAAAGCCAACATCCCTTGCCTGATGGGGGTATAAATATAAAGATTTGGCCATTTTGGACTCAACAGAGGGAACACTGAAAGGACTTTTTAGCTCCAGAGCTCCCAGTAGTGTCAACAGAGGATAACATGGGGCCCGTGATACAGGCTCTTCTTCTCCCTCTGCTTCCTTCCTTTCATTCCCATAGGTGTAGATCCCAAGAGCCCTTCTCCATTAACATCCTACTCTGCTGTCTGAGATTTTACTTCTTGAGATACCCAACCTGTGACAGGATAATAAGCAGAAGAAATTTTAAGAAATTTTAATAGTGAATTTCTTTCTCTATTTAATTCCTATAATATGAGCATTTCTCCCATTTTATGTTTGTAATAGATTGCTCAAATATTAGTCACATCAGTCTGCATTGTACAAATAATTACTCAAATTTGACTAAAATATTACTTAAAAAGAACAGCACAAAGCTGGGTTTTAGTCATGAATCTCTCATCCATTTATCATTTGATCATATTTTTGGATAACTGCTTGTCAAAGCTAAAAATTTTCATCAGAGCATTTTTGAGTAGGAAAAGCAGAAAAGATGCTTTTGAAAGCAATATTTCTTCTTTTGTTTCTTTTTTACTTTTACACAATTTTAAAATAGCGAACTGGATTTTTAAATTTTAAATTGATTACTAAAATTGCATTTCATCCTTGCCAAGTTGACTCATATATTATATAGATGAAATTAGATTAATTAAAACCACAGATTCCATAACAGTATTTATTTTACTCTTCTGTTTAATAGCAAATATTAATTTTGGTCACACAACAATCATGACAAAAATATATCTTTAGAGGTTTAACAATATTATGATAATTTGTTCTATTTCCTTTACAAAATATTTTTAAATATTTTATAGTCTCAGAGCCCAATCTTTCCAACTTTTAGAGAGAGATGAAAGAAGAGGGAAATAGAAATATCCTTGAGAGAGAAACATCAGCATGGAATGGCTGCCTCCTGCACACCACCTGCTGAGGATCAAGCCCGAAACCCAGGCATGTGCCCTGATGGGGAATCGAACCAGAGATCTTTTAGTGCATGGGTTGGTGTTCAACCACTGAGCAACACCAGCCTGGTCAGGTTTGTTTCTTGATGCATGAACGTAATTTTTTTTCCTGTTATAAAAATACAGTGGAAAAAAACATGGCACTTTTGCTGTCTTTACTTTGGATCTGATATGGCCCCATTTTTCTTCCATTCCTTGCCCTGTTCCTGTCTATAAAATCACAGGGACAATATCAAAGATAACAATAACAATGACACCCAATATTTGCTGAACTCATACGCTTGCCATTGTTCTAATTCCTTTACATGTATCAGTTCATTTAATTCTCATAACATACGTTTGGAGGTAGTTTCTATTATTGTCCCTATCTTAAAAATAGCACAGGAACCATGAATAAGGCTTGCTTAAAGCAAAGATAAGCCTTTTATTAAAGCAGTTACATGACTAAGGTTACATGGTGACTACTCCACCATGACCTGCTCAGTTGGGAATTTATGATCAGATGATTCTGTGAGGTTATTTTCCATAGAACGCTTTTTATCCACATGATCAACAGCTGAAAATTGAACAGATTTGTTATGATTCATTCATATATGGATCCTGTACTGTCATTAAAAAGAAGGGGAATCTGCGTACTTGTTAATTTAAAATGTGGCCAATAAAAAGATAAACTTTAGAAATATAAACTTACTTGTTTAAATTGATTTTGACAGAGAGAGGAAGGGAGAAGGAAAGAGACATCAATGTGAGAATGAAATATCGATTGGCTGCCTCCTGTACCCCCTTTACTCAGAATGGAGCCTAAAACCCAGGCATGTGTCCTGATTAGGAATTTAACTGACAAATCTTTAGTGCATCAGATAATGCTCAAACAACTGAGCCACACAGGTCAAGACTGTGCAAACACATCTTTATCTAAATTTATTTAAAAACTAGAGGTCTGATGCATGGATTCATGCACCGGTGGGGTCCATCGCCCTGGCCTGCACCCTCTCACATCTGGGATCCCTTGAGGGATGTCAAAGAGCTGGTTTGGCAAATCCCTGCAGGCCAGACTGAGGGGCCCCACCAGTACACATGTACCAGGTCAGTTTTGGCGTGATCCCCCAGGTCAGGCCAAGGGACCCCACTGGGGCACAAATCCCTCTTTCCCTCCGAGATTCATTAGTCTGTTCCATGTCTCCATGCCTGTGTGTTGAGCATCTGTCCCCTGATGGTCATTGCATATCATTCATAGCTACTTACGCTTTTATATACATAGATATTTGTTTCTCTAAGGTGCTTATGCTCTTTTTAAAAATATTCTGACATGAAGTGTATAATTGGTGGAAAATAGAGCTTTTAAAGAAAATCAGGGTCCTAACTAACTCTAACTTTCATCAATACACATGGTTCACTGCCTAAAACTGAAAAATTATTCCCAGGGGGGAAAAAAAAGCCTTCTTTAGCAAGAGTCCATAGTTACAATCACCTGCATTTTTGTTGTTAGTATATCTGAGATTCATACAATTGATACTAAAAAATGCTTTCTGTATTTTTTATACATCTCTTTACGCACTGTAGGTATAAGAGAATAGTCATGTGCTGTTTAAATGACAGGGATATGCTCTAAGAAACGAGCCTTTAGGCAATTTTGCTATTGTGGGACTGTAATAGGCAGTTAGACAGGCATGAACAGAATAGGAATTATAGGCCATGTCACCAGGGCAGAAAGCCTCAGGTGCCTAGCAATGGACAATTGCAATGTGGGACCCCACCCCAAGGCGATCTTTCCTCCCCTAGCATATGACAGCACATGTGGTTTAGACCCTCTAACCTTTCATATTCGTGGGAATTTGACCCTCCCCTGACTGTTTTTCCTCTTGCCCTGTTTTTTCTCTTCCATGTTGCTAGTCATGTGGTAGATCCCTTTAGAGGAGGAACAAGGGGGTTGAAGAATAGCCTCATATATGACTCCCATGCAAACCCTTCTACAACCACTCCCTTAAGCATTAAGCCCTCAGGACAGTGAAGTTCTGACCCATATTAAATAATCTTAGAAGCACAGCCTCAGATCTGTTGGTGACAGAGACAGAGTTTTGGTCAAACTAGAGATAACATCTAGGCTTCAGCTGTGTTTCAATTTCAGGCCCAGAAAAACAGCAAGCCAGGTGAGGTAATGCCATGGCTGGCATCAGGACCAACTGTGATGAGTAAGGATGCCCTGCCCTGATGCTAACCAATCAGTAGAGACCATGACCATGAAAGGACCTTCCTGGAAAGCTGGTGACTATTCTATTTAGATCCTCTCCAAAGGTGCGGACCTCTCCTAGGGTTGGTTATCCACAGGATGGAGGACTCAGCATGTGCACGCTCTCTCTCTGGAGCATGCCTGCACGCTTCCCCCAGGTGTGTTACTTTTGCCTTTCTTCCTCATAAGTTCCAAAGGCCTTTATTTTGTCTCTGTAACATGTTTTTGTTTTTTTTTTCCGAGTCTGTGCAGCCCAGCTGGCTCACTTCTTCCAAGGCTCATTTCTACCTCTGTGACTTTCTAAATAAACTTTTGTTTATATTTAAGTCTTGGCTTTGAATTTTTTTCTAGACAGAACTCAACTACTGAGGTTGCTGAACCAAGATCCAATCATGGTAACATTCTGGTGCCCTCTATCCTCCCAAAGAACCATCAGGGTGTGAACTTACACAAACTTGGTTGGTATAGCCTACTATCTAGGTTGCCTTATATAATCTATTGCTCTGTTGGGGAGAAAAAAATAATTTTCCCTTGACCCTTTTGGATTCTTGGCTGAGATATCCTATATAATAAAAGAGAAACATGCAAATTAACCATACCACCACTACTCCCAAGCCATGCTCACAAGCCATGCCCACTAACCAACCAACCAGGAGCAAATTAGCAAATTAACCAAATTAAGATGGTGGTGACCATGGAGTTGGAGTGAGCAGAAGGGTTGGGTTGCCCTGGGCAATGGAGGAAGCCAAGCTTCCTACTTGCTGTGGCTGGCCCTTGGCTCCACTCAAGGCTACAAAGTTTCAATTATAGAAGATAAATAAATCTCCCCCCCCCCCAAAAAAAAGGAGAGTCTGGGAGCTTGGGTTACCAGGGGTGTGGCCAGCCTGAAAAAGGCCCTCAGCCCCTCACCCAGGCTGGCCAGGCACACAAGCAGGACCCCCACCCTGATCCGGGACACATTTCAGGGCAAACCAGCCAGCCCCCACCCATGTACCAGGCCTCTATCCTATATAATAAAGAAGTAATACGCAAATTGACCTTAACAGCAGAACGACTGGGAATGACTGGTCACTATGACACACACTGACCACGAGGGAGTAGACACTCAATGCAGGAGCTTCCCCCTGGTGGTCAGTGTGCTCCCACAGGGGGAGCTCTGCTCAGCCACAAGCCAGGCTGATGACTGCCAGCACAGTGGTGGTGGCGGGAGCCTCTCCTCAGTAGCACTAAGTATGTCTTACTGCAGCTTAGGCCTGCTCCCTGCTGGCAAGTGGACATCCTCTGAGGGTTCCCGGGCTGCCAGAGGGATATCTGTCTGCCAGCTTAGGCCTAGTCCCCTGGGTAGCATGCTTAAACCAGCAGGTCGACATCCTCTGAGGGGTCCCAGACTGCGAGAGGGCACAGGCTGGGCTGAGGGATGCCCCCTCCCCCCCCCCCCCCCAGTGCACAAATGTTTGTGCACTGGGCCTCTAGTCCAGATAATAAAAGACAGATTAACTCTAACAAAATGAACAAAATTTTAATAATGTGTACCTCCTATTTACTTGGGAGAGATTCAAACAATGGAGTAACTTGCCAAAATTTACCACCACAAATACCATCTTTGACTGAAGATAATAGATGTTATTGGTTGGGAAAGGTTCAGTTATGGGAGGTTAGCTGGGAAAAGCACAGTAAATAAGGGTAGAATTATTATGAAAATTTAAGTCCCTGTCATCTGCATTGTTTAAATTTCTAGAGATAAGACCAGTCCATCTTATCCTGATAATTCCATGGAGACATCTTACCAATGGAGATTTCTCTTAAATATCTTTTACAAAGACTAACTTATATTTGCTTTCTATATTCTTCCATTTCTGCTGTTTCTTAAAATCACCATTCTAAAATAATACTATGCCAAGTAGACATATTTTGGGGTGACAAGTTCTGTCCTACTGCTCCTAGGCTACAAACCTGTACAGCTTGCTATTATATTGAACTAGGGGCCCCGTGCATGAAATTTGTGCATGGGGGGGGGGTCCTCAGCCCAGCCTGAACCCTCTCACATATTGGGAGCCCTCAGGGGGTGTCCCACTGACAGCTTAGGCCCACTCCCTGCTCCCCTTGGGGAGCAGCCCTAAGCTGCAGTCTGGCCTCCCTTTGTGGGTAGCAACAAGGCTAATCAGGGGAAGCCACCAGCCCCACCACCTCACTGCTGCAGCCACTGCCAGTCACCACAGCCACCAAGGTGTTCTCATCAACAAGGACTCCAGTCCCTTCACCATGAAAACATGACAACTTTCTTTAGGCATTTTCAAGATGTGTCTTTCATAAGATATGACATTTTTTTTTTTT
The DNA here is from genome assembly GCA_004026665.1 of Murina feae. Taxonomy (NCBI): domain Eukaryota; kingdom Metazoa; phylum Chordata; class Mammalia; order Chiroptera; family Vespertilionidae; genus Murina; species Murina feae. Next base: position 10,470 of record PVJC01005454.1, on the reverse strand, counting down.
TTTATCCTCACCTGAGGATATGTTTCCATTGATTTTTAGAGAATGTGGAAGAGAAGGGAAAACAGAGAGAAACATCAAAGTAAGAACACTTTCATTGGTTGCCTCCTGCATATGCCCTGAGCGGGGCCCTGGCCAGGGAGGAGCCTGCAACCTAGGTACATGCCCTTGGTCAGAATTGAACCCAGACCCTGCAGTCAGCAGGCTGAGGCATTATGCACTGAGCCAAACTGGCTAGGGCAGGATATGACATTTCTTAGCCTTCCAGCAGTGGACCTTCATTTTTTTTTCTCCAGGAGTGTGGTGGAAAAACCCTATATTGCCTTTTTAAATTCTTATTTCCCAAGTTACTAAGAATATTACCAGTGATATACAGGGAGCTTAGCCAATGAGTGGTCAGAAAAGGTGTTTCTTCTGTAGTTTGCTCTAATCACCGGCTCCACCCTTGCCCCTCCAATTTCAGCTTCACCCCTGCCCAGGCCTGTAACTTCTGGCCAATGATGAAGGCCTGGGCAGGGGACCCCCAGACCCCTGAAATCGCCAGCTCCAACCCTGTCCAGGCCTGCAGCCTCTGCCTGAGACTACAGGCCTGGACAGGAGACCCCGAGGTCCCTACTATTACTGGCTCCACAGAGCCCAGGCCTCTGCGATCCTACCCCCTGCCCTTGCCCCACTGGCAGCCTCTGGCCAAGGCTGCAGGCCTGGGCAAGAGACCCCAAGGCCCCTACATTGCCATCTCTACCTGTGCCCAGACCCTTGCAATCACCAGCTCCACCCCTGCCCCACTGCAGCCTCTGGCCAAGGCTGTAGGCCTGGGCAGGAGACCCCCAGGCCCCTACTATTACTGGCTCCACCCTTGAGCCTCTGGCCAAGGTTGCAGGCCTGGGTAGGGGACCCCCAGACCCTGGCTTTGCTGGCTCCACCGGAGCCCAGGCCCCTGCGATCTCCGGCCTTCCCCTGCCCAGGCCTAAGGCCTCTGCCCCAGGCCTTATGCCTGGGTAGAGCACCCTCATACCCCTCTGATCACCAGCTCTGCCCTTTCCCATGCCTGAGGCCTCTGGTGAAGGCCTCTGGACTGGGCAGGTGACCCCCAGCCCCCTCTGATTGCCTGTTCTGCCCCTCAGGCCCCCTGCCTCCTCCGCCACCTGCCTGGCTAACAGACCTGAGCACTTCAGTGGCAGAGCTGAGCACTGCCATCTTGTGGCTATGGGAGCAGCCATCTTTGTGATACAGTGACACCTAATTTGCATATTACTCTTTTATTAGATAGAATATTGTAGGCAATTGTAACACAATGGTATTTGTGCATTATGTTGCACTATGACATTATGAAAGCTAAGATGTCACTAGTGATAGAAGTTTTCAGCTTCATTATAATCTTACTAGGGGCCCAGTGCACGAAATTTGTGCATGGGTAAATTGGGGTGGGGGTGTGGGTGGGGTAGGGGGAGGGCAAGCGGGGAGGTCCCTCAGCTTGACCTGCACTTTATCCACTTTGGGAGTACTCAGAAGATGTACTACTGATGGCTTGGACCCACTCCACATGGTTCTCTGCTCTCTGCCGGGCCTACACTACAGAGATGGGTAAGCAGGTACTGCTGGGCACCACCTGCGTGGTCCTCGATGGCTCGTAACCCCTCATCCCCTCATTGGCAGCCATGGCCCCAGCCCAGCCTAGGCCAGGGCAGCAGCTGGGGATTCCCAGATGGGTCTGTCTGGCCACGCCCTCTGGTTCTCAGGTCCCAGGTTGCCTCGAACCCCAGTGGCAGCAGCACCAGCCGACTTGGGGCTCGCTTTTGCTGGGGTACAGGGCCAGCCCGCCCCACAGGCCAGGTCCCCACATGCCTCAGACCTGCTGCTGCCACTACCACTGTCCATGCCGAATCTGCCACCACCCACTCTGGCCGCGCTGCTTCCTGCTGCTGCCACCCAAACCTCAACTGCTGCTGCTCTCTCTCTGTGGCTGTCGGCCTCCATCTTGGCTGGATTAATTTACATACAGCCGCTGCGATAGGCTGGTGGGCGTGGCTTAGGCATCCCATAGAAACGGTCAATTTCAATATTACGCTATTATTAGAGTAGATGGGGCTACCTTTGTATATGCAGTTTGTAGTTGAATGAAACATCTTTATGCGGTGGATGACTATACAAGCAATACATCTGTGAGTGGGCATTAGACATGCCCTCTTAGGTTTATCTAAAAATCCTTCTATTACACCATTATTAACTGGATAGTTATGGGTGTGTGCATAATAGGCACTTAGTAAATATATATTGACTATTGAAAGAAGAGCCTGCACTAACACATTGACCATACTTCAAATATAATCTCCATGTAGGGTAAACACAGAAGCCTTATCTTAATTCTGAAATGTATACTTCTATATGCCAAAGTGTAACTTTTGATGGAAGAGATTGTTATTGATTGGTCACTACTATATCCTCAGCCTGGTACATAGTGAAATATGAATTTTTAGTGGTGAAATAGGCAGATTTAGGGATTTTTTAAAATTAATGGGGTCCATGAAAAAACACAGGACTACAGAGTTGCAGAAAGGTACATTTCCATAAGACAAGGAAGCAGGGAGAGGCAGCAGTTACATTTCCAAAAGTCAAGGGAACTGGGCATAGCCAAAGGTTTATATTTATAAAATAAAGAAGAAGGGTCTCACATGTCCCATCTGAGGTTTGACCTTTGAGCCCAGGAGTTGCTATAGTGAGCAAATCAGAAGGAAATAGTGACCAGTCGGAGGGAATATCAAGGCACAAAAATCTGTAGCCTTTATAAACTGGGAAAAAGGAACTCACAGGGACTCCTTTCCCTCCCCACATGAAAGTCTGTGCCTGTTCCTCTATAAATTTCTACCTTTGTTATATCATCCTCCATCTGTAGTTTCATTGTTTGACTTTGATGGACAAAGAATCCAGGGAAGCCATCCTGCCCAGGGGAACACCACATGTTCTAGTCCAAAAATCTTGTATTAATAGTAGATGCTCAATAAATACCATTGTTTTTTATTTTATTTTATTTTTTACAGAGAGGAAGGGAGAGGGATAGAGAGTTAGAAACATCACTGAGAGAGAAACATTTATCAGCTGCCTCCTGCACACTTCCTCCCTTCCTCTCTGTAAAAAATCAATAAAATATATTTTAACAAATAAATAAATAATAATTAAAAAATTAAATTAATGTTTTTTTATGTATCATGTAAAATACCTTATTTTTATAAAATAAACCATTTATCCTAAGAACGGACAAATGAGGTCAGTTTCATTGTCTCACAGATTACAAAATTGACACTCAAAGAATTTAAGTAACCTGTCCAAACTTTCACAATTGGTGGATGCTGGATTTGAGTCCTGAAACCGTATGATCGGACTTTAAAGTTCATGTAAGAACACTGTGCATCCTCTCAAACATGCCACTCCAGGAGCTGTACAAAGAAACAGGGGCTTACTAAGCATGTTACACTTATGCATAGCTATGCAAATATTCTTTCATTCTTTTTTATTAAATACTTATCAAATACATATAATGTGTCTGTTTTAGATGCTGGTCTTACATAGTTTTTTGTTTTTTTTTTAAAGTCAGGTAAGGTCTGACTTTAAAGACCTGTCTCATAGTTCTTATATTTTACCAGGGAAGGAGAGAAACAACTTATGTGCCAACTAGGGAATAAATAAGATAATTTTAGAGAATGATATGTGCTCTGAGGACACTTTAAATAGGTCAATCAGGGATGGCTCTTCTGAGGAAGGGAGCCCTGCCCTGGGAGATTCACGGTGGACTGTTACAGGCACAGCATCAAATAGCAAGTGCGAAAGGCCTGAGTAAGAAATAAATAAGGTCGGCACGTTTGAGGATATAAAATTGGACAGTGTGCCTGGGGCTAGGGAACCAGATGGAAAGTGGAAGCTGGGTGGAAAGTCCTTCAAAATAATCTTTATTTCTTTGGAATTCTTAAAGCTACTACAGAATAGGTATTCAAGTCAGGCATATGAAGCTAAATAATTAATATAACCTCCCATTGAACAACTAATTAATCCCTCTATGCAAACATAAGAGTTATTTCAACTTTCACCAATACTTATTGTTTAAAGAGCAAATAGGGAAAACAGGGATAGTCAAATCATCATTATGAACACAGTGAAAGATGAATTTAAAATAAATCACTAGGAGTGTAAGGCTGACTACAGAAAAGCTTGCTTCGTACTAGCATTGGCTTACAAGAGGAATCATGGAACCTGCTCTCTGGAGATGGCCTAAAATAGGATTAGATATATTCACTCAGTGCAGTCTCGCCTGAAAGCCTCCGCTGACCTCTCAAGGTCTTGCCAGTCCTGTGATTCTGGGATAAAATTAGACTCTTTCATTGGGTGGAAACAACCCAGGATTCACCATGCCAGCTGCAACCTGGAATAATTGGAAGGGACTGATTTTGGAGTAGTATACCTCCTACAGCTCAGACAAGATGCAATTAACAGATCCCCAAACCTCTCCTATTTCATGCTGTACTGAGTACTCTGCTGGTTCTCCGCCAATAATGGCTGGTATCAGTGATACAAGCAAAGTCAAGTGGTCTGATCCATGATTAAATAGATGTCTTTATTAGCTGCTGACCTTGCTTTGAACAGCATGGTTTCAAGAACTGTGTACCTATTAGCTGATTCTTTGATCCTTGAAAATAGGAACCAGATGAGTCCAATAATGCATTTTTATTTGCCTCTTTTCCGCCGTTCTCAAGATGAAATAACTCAAGTTCTGATGCCATGAGCCTTAACCTCATTAAGCCACTCAGCTCAACTGTTCTGATACTTAATCATCAGCACTTACCCATTGTGTTTTCTCATGTAACAATCTCCGTATGAAAATTCAAGCAAATGTTCCTCCCCACTCCCTTGTACATTCTCATTTAGAGGCCTTTGGGCATAAGGATTAGAGCACAATTCTGGTTGAGGAAGGACTGGGCTTAGTGCCAGCCACTTCTCCCCACGAGGCTGTGAACTAGAAGTTACCACACTCCTCTGAGACCTGATTTCTTCATCTGTGCGTTAGGCATAGTATTAGCTCCTGTCTTTGAGACTTGATGTTAGAATTGAATGTGATAATACAAAGTAACTATCTTTCCTCATCTTCCACACTGTTGTCTATTCTCTGTCCTATCTCTCAGATGTAATCATGCTTATACTGGTATGTTTACTTCCTTATTGTTCTTCTTTTACTTCCCATCTTCACCCTCTGTCAACACACACACACACACACACACACACACACATCCAGATGTAAGCTCCATGAGGACAACCTTCCTTGATTTGTCTACCATGCCTATAAAGAGGCTGTCCATAAATGTCCCTGAACAAATATTCATGGAGTTAGTAGGGGTGGGGAACGTCCAGCCCATGAGATAATTTGGTCTGGCCCTGCCAAGGCATTAGGGGTAAGATAATTAAATGTTTGACCAAACACAGAGGGCTAGTTTTTTAGCTGACAATTTTGTATGGTCCGCGAATGATGTTATAAATATTCAAATGGCCCCTGGCAGAAAAAAGGTTCCCCTCCCCTGGAGTAAAGGCAAGCATGAAAACGTCTTGCATGGTGGTGTCTAGCATATGATCAGCTTTCAATAGAATGCTAGGTGATTTATTTTTCTTGGAAACAATGGTGGGTTTAGCTACATCCATCACTTTAACATCTGAAGCAGCCTGAAGTCAAGGGCAGAGTGAGGGAAGCCTGCATGAGGGAGAAGAGCTTGGTTCTGGCTTCAACAACAATAAGATAATTTGGGACAAACCATTTTATCTTTTCTTCCCATGCAGATTACTTCCCATGCAGATTACTTTCATATATGAGAATCTCTGAGATCTATATTCTTATTAATATTGTCACTAACTATAACGTAAATACCAATCGTGTTTGTTAGTGAAAGTGGCATAAAGACCAAGGAAAACATGTAGTTATGCTGACAGATGCTTTCCAGACCAGCTCCTGGTGACCTGGCATCCCCAACTAACCTCAGAGTAAAAGGAAGGGAGCGGGAACTAGAAAGACTAAAGACGGTGTGAGTATGCGAAGCCTTTCCAGCGAAGATCGTCACTGCTGCCCTCTTTCTCCAGCCCCACTCCACAAAACACAGAGTGAGGGAAACCCCCTCAAGTTTGGATCAGATTAAAAGAACCTGAGCAGCCTGGTGCCTGTTTTAGGATTACATTTGTCTGCCCTGCATGTTTGTTTTTCAGAACACGTGTCTCTTTCATAGAGTTGTCTTTGCTTTTTGACTTTATTTTTTCACCACGTTCGTTACATGATTCACAAACTGAATAGGGAAAGGGTGGGGAGGAGGACAGTGTATGGAGGAGAAACACCAAAACTGGAGTTTCAGCCTTTTAATACAGCCCCTCTCCATATTAAATTTTAAATACTCTTGTCAATTCCTGGTGTAAACATGCACACCAGTTTGTGTTTCCATAAGTAGACATCTGAGAAGCAGTAAGAGGGTGAGATAAATGAGGATAGGAAAAGAAGGAAAGGGGGCAAGAGGATAGAATAAAGACAAGAAAAATGTGCGAAAGGTGGGGAAAGAATAAAAATAATTCTCAAATTCAAAACAGAAAAAATGGTATCAACAAGTGACTAATAACTAGAAAAAGTGGTTTAAGGGCAAAGTATTTAATTTTTAAAAACTTTTTTTCAGAATTTAGCAATTAGATGGTGATTTGATTGGAGAGATGTTTTGAAAAGGGGGAAAAATGAATAGTAGAAATGTCTAAAGATGCTGATTGAGAGGAACAACAAAGCCAGATGGCATAAATGGCATCTTTAGGGATTTTGTGGCATAAGAAGCTATGCTAAAAAGTCTCCCCTCTGTCCTGAAAATGCTGCAGTCACATTGAGCATGCTCGGTGTCCTTAGATAGCCACGCTAACCCACTTAATGTGCTTGACCCTAAAACTCTAACTTGCAGTCCTTCCGGCTCTGTTTTTTAGCTATCTCAGTATTTCATCAAACTGATTTTACTGCCCTCCTGAACATCTTAATCAATGAAAGTTGTCATCTTTGTGAAATAGTGATGGCATATTCATACTTGATCATTTTAAGCAGCAATTAAAAAGAATAAGGATCTCTCTATGTATTGAAATTAGATTAGGGTAAAAACTTAAGTTGCAGAATAATTTGTATACTATGAGCCAATTTTGATTGCTAATAAAAACATGTATATCATTTATTTATATAATTCTACAGAAATGTGGGAAAACAGACATACACTGCTTTCTTTAGTGTTTTTAGAAATAAGGAGGAAGACAAAAGCAAAGAGAAATGTGGGAGGTTATTACTTTATATTTCTATATTGTTTGTTATAATAATTATGCATAATTTTATAGTTATATAGTAATGTAGAAAAGCATTTAAAGACTGTTATAGTTATTGTGCAGCATTATTAATTTATATGGACTATTTTTATGAGAATTATTTGGAAGCTCATTTACAGTTGGTCCCTAAATAATCCTTATATTTGATATTTACTCAATGCTTGGTTTAAACGCTGATAGATATTGTTAATTGTATATCCAATAACCATTATCTCTTCTTTCTTAATATGAAACCTTATAACAGTAGAAGAGTCAGCATAGCTTAAAAATAAAACAGGACAGAATAAAACTAAACAAAACAAAGTAGAGACATTTATCTCCCCATAGTTAAAGGTGGTCATAAGAATAAGGTCCTGACAAAGTGACGTGAGCTGAGGTTACTTTGTGGGACTTTCAGAAGTCCTTTACAAGGAAGACTGCTTGTGTGCACCCATATGACCTTTCCATCTTTTTCATTCTTGCTGCCTGGAATAGAGGCATGAGGACTGGAGCTCCAGCAGCCACCTTGGGTTATGAGTTCACATTGAGGATGGAAGCTACACACTGAGACTGAGGATGATGCAGCAGAAAAAGAAAGGAAGGTTTTCTGATGACTCCATGATGCCTGCCAATCATCACACCTAGACTGCCTACTTCTAAATTTCTCTTATTTGAAAAAAAATTTGTTGTGTATTTAAATCAGTGCTATTTTCAGATTTTCCATTGCATGCAGATTAATTTGTCCTAATTTACATAAGCAGATTAGACAGAGTAGGTGCATATGAAAAATAAGTTTCTTATGGGAAAAATACAGAATTATGAAATCAGATTCCATACCTTTGGTTTTGTAGCACAGGCATATTCTTTTTGTGCTCAGTTCGTGGTTGTAGCTATGTTGTTTGTATACTACCTGTGTTTGGAGCTGTCATGGAAGTTTTTGGTCTCTGCCTTTTTGCTAACTATAGAAGGTTTGGATGAATTGATTAGGCAAAAGTAAAAGTGCACTGAGGCAAGGGTGTTACAACCACTTAAAGCTGCTTTTAAGGGGTCAAAGTGCTAATCTGTGAAATTTCAGACAACAAAACATTGACTGTAAATAAGAAATCTGAGCTGAAGGCTTGTTCAATGGTATGAGAACAGACCTGGAAGTAAAGTCATCTAATGGGTTCTAATTCCAGCTCCACTATCTAATTGTCATTTGTGCCTGAGTGATATCATTTAGCTTTTACATGCCTCATTAGTAAAATGGGATAACTGACCCATAAGGAAAGGAAATAGTACATGGTGAAGTGAAGCCAGGCTGAGGGAAGTTTGTGAGAGCCCTCTTTCTATGAAAGAAGGTATATTTCTGAATGCGTATGTGCCCAGCCATCCAGATATTATACTTACACTTGGAGCATGATTTGATGTCTGGCAAATGGTGTTTTAAACAAATGTGTCTGAAAAGAACAAAGAAGGTAATGGTGTATAAGGGGTTGTGAGCCAGCAGCAATTCTTCTTCCTTATTTCTCCAGATTGTCAACGTCCATGACAGTGAGAACTAACTGTAGTACTAGCTCCTTTTATTATATATAAAAGCTTCTCATGCTACATAATTAAAATAATTGTCTTCAATTTCCTGTGCAACCCAATTTTCTTTTTAAATGTTTGATTAAGCAGACAATGGGAACTGTTATCCCCATTGTACAGATGAAATCATTCAAGCTCAGAGGCAAGATATAAACTAGCCGAGGTATTGATGGCACAGCTGGAAACCAAACTCAAGTTTTCTGCCTCTAAACCCAGCAGTGACCTAAGCTCTTAGCCATTAAGCATGTAATATTCCAATGAGAACCTAAGATAACAATGGGTCAGACACTTTAGAGGACATCAGGAACATCTGTCTCATTCACTCCTGGTTTCTCAGGGCTTAGAACAATGCCAGTTAAGTCTGATGATGAAATAAAAATGGTAGAAGAAAGAGATGCTTGAAACGATTTCTTTGACCTACAGGTAAAGGATCCTTTTGAATGTTGAATAAACTTTGAAACTTTGAGTTCTCCATTAAGCCAATTAGTTCAGGACATGTACAACTTAACATTTAAGAACATTGCACAGTGACACCCACAAGATTCTAAGCCCATAAAGGCAGAGAAAGATGAGTTTTCTTCATTTTACTATTGTATTCTTGGGACTATCACAGTGCCTGGTGAGTTTTAATGTTTTTTGAAATTCATAAATCATTTTACATTTCCATGTAAATAATAGCTGTAGTGATTTGAAATCTAATGCCTTTGAAGAGTTAGTGCAGATTTTACAAGAGGTTGACTTTACCCTTGGTACAACTTTGGCAACAACAAGTACAGTCTCAGTAGAATCATTTACTTATATAGAATTAGAAATCCTAACAGAAAAACAGATTGACTTTGCCATCAATCATCATTGGTTCATACCTAAACAACAACAAAAAAATGAATGTTCTTCTTTATAGCTCTAGTCCAAATACAGACATGCATGAAGACCCTTATACTAATTTGCATCACAATTGCGCTAAGTACATGTAACAAGAAATTATTTTTGTTATTGTTACCACATAATGTGTTCCAATACTACTGAGCTAGGGAATTTCCCTGAAGCAGATGGGAAGCCCTTTACTTTAGTAAGGTTCAGATTTGACAGGAGAGCTGTATCAGCTCAAATGAGAGAAATCTGGTGGCCCCTGGAGCAAAATCTCTCTGCTGAAAGGACCAAGAAGGACTTTCTTTGGGAAGCTGACAGGACAGAAACCCTGCAAAGGATAAGTGTAACCCAGATCTTTAGGTCCTTTCAGCTTCTGCTAAGGAAAGAATTAAAATTTTAAATGAATCCAAAAAAATTGGGAAACTGAATGAAAAATGACCTAGAATACAATGCTTATTTTGTCTATATAATGTTTCTTTCTCCTGACTGAATAGTGTTTGGCGGTATTTCTTGCTACATAACCACCAGCTTTTTCTTCTTAAGGTCCCTAATAACCTTTACACTCAGTGTCCTTATCTTTGACTGCTGTTCAGAAGGTCACTCTACATTCCTTTCTTGCAACTGGTCTCAATAACTCAGTTATTTTTCTTCAAGTTTTCACAGCAGTTCTGTTTGTGCCTAAATACA
>PVJC01005453.1:0-58988 GCA_004026665.1 Murina feae | reverse complement strand
TAATACTGGTTGGGTGGTGATGAACTCCTTTAGCTTTTTTTTTTTGTCTGTGAAGCTCTTTATCTGACCTTGAATTCTGAATGATAGCTTTGCTGGGTAGAGTAATCTTGGTTGTAGGTTCTTGCTATTCATTACTTTGAATATTTCTTGCCACTCCCTTCTGGCATGCAAAGTTTCTGTTGAGAAATTAGCTAACAGTCATATGGGTGTCCCCTTGTAGATAACTGACTGCTTTTCTGTTGCAGCTTTTAAGATTCTCTCCTTGTCTTTTGCTCTTGGCATTTTAATTATGATGTGTCTTGGTGTGGTCCTCTTTGGATTCCTTTTGTTGAGGTTCTCTGTGCTTCCTGGACTTGTAAGTCCACTTCTTTTACTAGGTAGGGGAAGTTTTCTGTCATTATTTCTTCAAATAGGTTTTCAATATCTTGCTCTCTCTCTTCTTCTGACACCCCTATAATTCTGATGTTGGTACCCTTGAAGTTGTCCTAGAGGCTCCTTACACTGTCTTCATATTTTTGGATTCTTTTTGCTTATCCAGTTGGGTGTTTTTTGCTTCTTCATATTTCAAATCTTTGACTTAATTCTTGCGTTCCTCTAGTCTATTGTTGGATTTCTGTATAATATTCTTTATTTTAGTCAGTGTATGCTTAGATTTATTGAGGGTCTCACTAAGTTTATCAGCTGTTTCTAGAAAAATTTTGAAAAACCTTATAACCGTGGTTTTGAACTCTATATCCAGTCATTTGCTTTTCTCCATTTCTGTCATTTGTGATCTGTTTCTTTGTCTTTGCATTTTGGCTGCTTCCCTGGGTTGACAGAGTGGCTTTCTGTGTTAGGTGATTACTGAGAGGAATTGACCTCCAAGCCACTTGGTTATGAGAATCAGCTGTGTGTACAGTGGGAGAACTTCTGTGCTGGACACACCCTTATGGGGCAAGAGTTGTTTCAGTGGGACTTTGGTGCTCACTGAGTCTGCCCCTCTGAGTGTGTCCCTTATGAACCTGTGGAGTTGTATTTAGGATGGTACCACTCTGACCACTGGGTACGCTGGCTCTTGTATATCCAAGGAGTTGGCATTTTAGCCTTTGTCTGAGGCTACTCAGCCTTTTATATGCAAAAGTCTCTGTGGGCAGCTTGGGTGGGGCGGGGTCTCGGGGAATCTACCAGGTGGAGCAACCAGCTATGGCTGCTTCTCAGCCCTGCCCTAAGAGGCACCAGGTCTCAAGCCGCTCTGGAGTTCCTCCCGGTGCCAGACGGTGCCAGACGGTGCCAGACAGTCCAGCTCCTCCCTTTATGTTCTGAGTCCCCAGAAACTCACCTGGAACTGGAGTTCAGAGCTGTCAGGAACTTGTGTCTCCCTCTGGTATGAAATGCTGCCAGCTCTTTCTGCGAGCCCCTTCGCCGCGTGCCTCTGTACCTCTGCACTTTATTTCTGCACCTCCTCTGAGTCTCAGTCTCTTTCTAGTTGTAGAATTTCCACTCAGCCAGCCTTCCTGTGGATATGGGTGGTGTTCGTTTTTTCTTTTCATTGTGGTTTTGAAATGGTTGTGGGAGGCAGCAATTCTGGTGTTTACCTATGCTGCCATCTTGGTTTCTTTGGGAGTACACTCTTGGCTACTACTTTGAATGTACCCAGAAGGAACCATGCCTGAGGGTTAATTAGACTCTTTGCATGGGTTGGGATTTGCTACATTATAACTAGTTACATTGTCCTATAGGCGAAATAATCATTTCTGGGAAAGTGATTAATTACATATGCTGTAATGGGAGAGGGGTAGCTATACTTGGGGAAGTTTTAGGGCCTATGAAACATGGGGTGAATATTGTGGGGAAAAATAGTCAGTCACTGTGAACTTTTTCCCTGATTGCCTTGCCAGAAGCAACTATATCCCCAAATCTGCATTCATTGTTGGCCCTATTGGTTAAGCCTTGGGCTTTTCAGTGAGCTCTGTAGTATTGCATTAAAAAACTGCTTATAAAAGGATTTACATTTAATGAATTTCTCTGCAGCTTTCTCTGAGCTCTTTATCCTCTCCCATCTAGTCTGGAACTTCCTCCTTCAATTATCACTGCTCTCAGAGTTTCACCTCCCGACTCTGATGCCTCGCTCTCTCTAGTTACTCTAAATGTTCAAATCTTACCCAAGTTGTTTCCTCGTTTCCCTCTTCTTACCCCTAAGCAAGGTATTTGGGGCCACTTGATGCCAGGGCTTGTGAGCATCTGCCATGAGAATGTGCTGTTTCTGATCTTTCTAGGCTTTCATCAGCTCATTGCCCTCAGCTTTCCATAAAAACCATCTTGATATCCTTTGCCAGGAACTATTAGTCTTGGAAGGTCAAATCCGCAGGAGATGTGCCGCTTTTGCATTGCACTCAAAATGAGTTCTTAACAGCATCTAAGAGAAGTGTATATCTTATTTTACTATATAAAGAATCTATTCTGTTCATTTACACAGTTTCCATTTATCCTCCTTTAGATTGTTTGTCTTAGTTTATTAGTTCACTTAATGCTTAGGATATTTCCTCTTTAAAACAACCTTTTTTGCCATTACTATTGTTATTTTTTATTTCTTTATCATATTAATTTTTATTATTTTATTGTAGAAAGGACTGTCCTGAGATTTATCCTCTTAAAACTTTAAGTGTGCAATATATTATTGTTGACTATAGTTACAGCGTTGTATAGCAGATCTCTAGAACTTATTCGTTCTGCTTGACTGGAACCATGCCTGTTGATTAGTAACTCACCATTTCTGCTCCCCATCCCTGAAAACACAATTCCGCTCTTTGATTTTATGAATTTGACTATTTTGATACCTCTCATATAAGTGGAATCATGTTATGTTTGCCTTTCTGTGAATGTCTTATTTCAGTTAGCATGATGTCCTTAAAATTTATCCATATTGCAGAATTTCCTTCTATTTTTAAGGCTGAATGGCATTTCATTTTGTGTACACACACACACATGCCCTACACACACCATTTTCTTTACCCATTTGTCTGTTTGTGGAAGGACATTTTTGTTGTTTCCATGTGTTGGCTCTAATGAGTAGTGCTGCAATGAACAAAAGAGTGATAATCTCTTTGATTTTAGTTCTTTTGGACAAATATTCTGAAGTGGGATTGATGGACAATATGTTTAATTTTTAATCTTTTGAGAAACTTTCATACTCCTTTCCATAGTGGCTGCACCATGTTGCATTTCTACCAGCAGTTTGTAAGCCACCATGCTGACAGGTGTGAAGTGATATCTCGTAGTTTTGATTTTCACTTCCCAGATGACTAGTGACATAGCATTTTTTTCATGTACCATCTGTACCTATATGTTATCTTCAGAGAAAGTCTATCAAGAGCTTACACAATTTTAAAATCAGGTTATTAGATTTTTTTACTACTGAGTTAAAGGAGTTCTTTAATATATATTTTGGATATTAACCCCTTATGAGATATATGCTTTGCATATATTTTCTCTCATGCCATAGGTTACTTCTTCACCCTGCTGGATTGCTTCCTTTTCTGTGCAGAAACTTTAAAAAAATATAATTTTTAATGATTTCAGAGAGAAAGAGAGAGTGAGAGAGAGATAGAAACATTGATTGGCTGCTTCCTACAGGCCCCACATGGGGATGGAGCCACAACCCAGGCATGTGCCCTGACTAGGAATCAAACCATGACCTCCTGCTTCATAGCTGGATACTCAACCACTGAGCCACACCAGCAGGGATGTGCAGAAGCTTTTCAGTTTGATGTAGATCCATTTCTTTTTGTATTTTTGTTATTGTCTGTGCTATTGGTGTCATATCTGTGAAATCATTGTCAAACTAATGTCTAGGAGCTTTTCCCCTATTTGTTTTTCCAGTAGTTTACAGTTTCCTGTATTTTAATGTTTGAATTTCTTATTTTTTAAACACTCTGCATGGTAATTATTCATTTTTACTTGTCTCATTATTTACCCCCCTCTTTTGTTTGGTGTATAGTTTTACCTTTATTTATCTTCCTTAAATTTTCTATCTTTGATTTTTTTGCTCTTTCTGATTATTATTTTTTCCCAGTTATATTTTAGCAGTATGAAAATTTTTCTCTTTTGATTTCTGAGGTTTTTATTTTATCTATTTTACTAGTTTTTTTTTGCATTGTGATCTTCAAAACCCTTTCATGTTATTTGTCTATTTCTTGTTTTCCTTTTATATTTTGTTTCTTTAATTTCTTTTATTATTTTTTAAAGTTACAGACACATATTTTTGCTGGGGATGAAAATTGCAAGGAAATTCTTGGAAATCACAGAGTTTGGATGCTTTTCTCCTGGCTGTCCCTAGCAGTTGTTCTTTTGGGTTTGTAGAATATCTCTTTATTTCTCTTCAGTGTCGATTCTCCAGGAAAACTAGTGTCATTGATACCTGCAGGGTTGCATATGATACATTTCTTAGCCAAGAGCTCTATTGATCCTCTTTATAAAAGAGGCGCATTTTATATTAGAATTAGTTTTTCTCTCCTTGTATTTCATAACAGCCAATTGTTTATTAGGAGCTGGCTAGTCTCACATCCTTCGTGTCTGACACAAACATAGGGGCAAGCAAGGTGCTCACAGTGTGCCACATATGCAAACAAGAGATCAGCAGGGGAAGACCACCTCTGAGGCCTGGCATTGCTGAGAAAACTGCCAAAAGACCATTTTGGAAGGAGGCTTGACCACAGTTATGCTTCTAAAATCTCTTCTACCTCAGTCTGCTTTGTACGTTATGTTTGACCTGCCACCCCTCTACAAGGTTTATGGTACAATCCTGGATGTGTCTTGATTTTTTTCATTCTCACATTGTGGGGTACATATGGACTGTGATGATCACCAATGGGCTTCCCTTTTAAAAAATATCAAATAGAAGTATGGGTGAATGATATCATGGTTCAATAACAGTATACTGTACAAACAGAAAGGTGGGGCAACTTAAAAATCATGCTAGAGCCTGGCGAATGTGCTCAGTGGATTGAGCATTGTCCTATGTACCAGCAGGTCACTGGCTTGACTGCTGGTCAGGATACATGCTCCCAGTAGGTGGTGTGCAGGAGGCAGCCAATCGATGTTCCTATCTCATCGATATTTCTATCTCTCTCCCTTCCTCTCTCTCTAAAAATCAATAAAAACACATTTAAAAATCATACTATAGAAGAAATAGTTGAGGAAATTGTTTAGTCTAATTATAATGAAATTGAAGGGGATTTGTTTGCTACTGGTAGATATCTCTAGGGCTGCCATGGAAGAGGAGGTTGCTAACTAGGGCAGAACTAGATACAATCGGTGGAATTTACAGGGAGCCAGCTTTGGCTGCGTTTATGGAAGAAAAGCAATTCATGTGTGAAAACTGTTTAAACATACAACGTGTTGCTTCCAAGTGGACCATGATAGGCTAATTTTAGAAGATTAGAAGGTTCTAGGATTTCTTGGTTATATATTTGTTCTTACTTCTGGCTTTATATTGGATTTTAAATGATCTGATTAGCTTATTTCAAAATATAATATTTGAATTTTAAATGAATTTCTTTATATAATTTTAATGGGGAAAAGGAAACATGTTCTCCTCAGTACTATGTAGCATTGGTTATATTCCATCTAGGTGGTGGTGTTGTCTTGGTATCTAGTAGAATTAATTGAATATAAGTTAAGGTCATGCTAGGCAAAAAATGTAAATTGGATTGGAATCAGCTAATACTTAGCTTCCCAGATATTTATATTACCCCAATTTTATTTAAGGATAAGGAAATATGTAATAAAATGTATGATCTTAAATGGTTAGTGTGACCAATTTTGACAAATGCATATACACATGTAGCCACTTCCTGAAATTTCCTTCATACTCCTTTTTAAATGATTTTTTCACCATTTCCACCCCACCCTCAAGATGAACTCCTTTCTGACTTCTGTCACTATAAATTAGTTTTGCCTATTATTGGGCTTCATATAAATGGAATCATACATTTATCCATTTATGGCTTTCTTCACTCACCCTGAAGTTTTGGAGGTTTATCCTGCATGTTATTGCATTTCACTTATTTCTTGAAACCTAAAAGAACAATGCTGAATATATCCAAAAGACTTTGAATTCTGGAGGTAAGTTTTCTCTAGACCTCATTACTTAGTATTGCCATATTTTTTACTTCATTTTTCCTATTTTAGTTGAAAGAAACAAAGACGATAATGGCTTTGTAATGTAAAATGCAAACACAGTGTCTAGCTCACAGAAAATCTTAAGTTAATGTGAGCTCTAATGATAACAATAAATAAGTTACCTACTGTAATTTTGCCCCAAATACTTTTTCTTCCTAAACTTATGTGCAGTAGTAAATATTTTAGTAAAATAAGTTTCAGGAAATTTTAATAAAATCTGTTCTGTATTGTAGAAGAATTAAAATGGCTCTTCATCATATCCGTGAATTAGTTTTAAATATACGAAGTTGTATTATCTTCCAAGTAAAGTGGTAGATTATATTTGGTACCATCTCTAATATAATAAAAGAGAAACATGCAAATTTGACCGTTACCACCAGCCAATCAGAGCGGCTGTATGCAAATTAACCCAGCCAAGATGGAGGCCAACAGCCATGGAGCTAGAGCAAACCAGAAGATTCTGTTGCAACTGCCTGCCTAGGCTGGCTGAGCCTCTGCTCATGGCCACGCCCACCAGCCAATCAGAGCGGCTGTATGCAAATTAACCCAGCCAAGATGGAGGCCAACAGCCATGGAGCTAGAGCAAACCAAAGGATTCTGTTGCAGCTGCCTGCCTAGGCTGGCTGAGCCTCTGCTCATGGCCACGCCCACCAGCCAATCAGAGCGGCTGTATGTAAATTAACCCAGCCAAGATGGAGGCTGGCAGGGCGGCTCTGCACTGGGAGCCTCCACAGCCAGCCGGCATAGCTGTGCCAGGTGTGTCAGCTCAGTGGGAGGGGGGGTCCAGCCTGGGGCCTCCTTGGGGCATCCAGGAGCAGCTGTCCTGGGTCTGCTGCCTAGCTCCACCCCCCGGGGGCCTCTACCAGGCATGTGGGAGAGTGGGTCCTCCACGGGGCTTGCAGGAGCAGCCATCCTGGGTCCACTGCCTGGCTCCGCCCCCCAGGAGCCTCCTCGGGGCATCCAGGAGCAGCTGTCCTGGGTCCGCTGCCTGGCTCCGCCCCCTGGGGGCCTCCCCGGGGCATGCGGGAGCGCGGGGGGGGGGGCCTCTGCAGGGTGTGTAGGAGCAGTCGTCCCGGGTCCACAGCCTGGCTCTGCCCCGGGGGCCTCCTCAGGGGCGTGTGAGAGCACCAGTCCAGGGTCCGCTACCTTCATCCACCCCCCAGGGGCCTCCACAGGGCATGCTGGAGCGTCTGCTGCACAGTGCGGAGAATCCGAAGTCAGTTCGCTGCCCGGTTCCACCCCAGGTGTGTTTGCTCAGCAGCAGGGCCCCACCGAGGGATCCTGCACTAGCGTCCACCCCTGGCTTGCCACCCAGCTCTGTGCCAGGTGTGTCACCTGAGCGGTGGGGGCCCACCAGGCATGTGCAATCGTGGGCCCTCCAGTGGGAAACGTCCAGGCCTGCACTCACCAGCCCTCCCACCCCCCAGTGCACGAACTCTGAAGGGGCTGTGGACAGCCTGAAAATGGCTCTCAGCCCCTCACCCAGGCTGGCCAGGCATGCTAAGCAGGTGGACATCCCCCCCGAGGTGTCCCAGACTGCAAGAGGGCACAGGCTGGGCTGAGAGACCCCCACCTTTCGAGTGCACAAATTTTTGTGCACCGGGCCCCTAGTTTTGTTCATAATAGCTAAACATTGACACCAAACCACTGTGCAACAGTAAGAGAATTTTTAAAAGTTATTTTTATCAGCTTCATTGAGGCATGGTTGTTGTGTAATAACTGCAAATATTTAAAGTGTATAAAATTTGATACATTTTGACTGTACCACGAAACCATCACCACAACCAAGATAATGAACATATTTATCTCCAAGTATTTCTTGTGCCCCTTTAGAATTTTTCTCTCTTGCACTATTTCCTCCCACCCTCAGCAACCACTGATTAGTTTTCTGTCAAAATAGTTCATATTTTATAGAGTTTTAGTAAAGGGGTGTTAAAATAAAAGTTATGGCACATTTATATTCTATAAAAATTAAAATAAAGCTTTTGAAGAATATTTAATTCCAAGGGGAGCACTCATGATATAATGTTAGGTGAAAAAAATCACTTAAAATTATAGAGAATAATCTTAAATTTACACTCACAAAAAACCTTTCACCTTGAATAGAAAAAAAGAGAAGGAAACATTAAAATTATATGGTTATTTCTGGATATGTGGGATTATTGGTGATTTTATTTAATTTATAAATTTCTTATTTTCTAAATTTAGTATCATCAGAATATATTCTATTATAATCACAAAAAAAAAGAAAATAAGAAATCTGTGAACTGTGGGATCTACATCTACAACGAACTCTTTATAATGTGCTTCTACTTTGCTGAGGAAACCTTCCCTTGGGGATTTTAACTGTAAATTGTTAAGGATGTGTTCTCTATGCTAAAGGAAAAATTCTGATTAAAGAACTGTTTTCTTTTTTTTTCTGACAGTAGAGTGCCTTGGATATTAATATAATTTCTCTGAGTAATCATGTTAATAGCTATGGTATGTAAAATAATTCCTATAGTATCTGACTGCTTATCCTCCTGGAACTGAACTGAAAGCAGTAAGTGCGCTCTTGTGGTAATGAAGGTCACAAATCAAAAGAAAGAATGCATGAAAAAAGGATCAGAACAAAAAGAGCTAAAGCCATAGCTCTACATCCCTGTTCTAATGAATCCCATAATTTGACAAATGCAATTGGTAAAAAATGGCACTTAATGAATTAAGGATGAGCTGGTATTCCTTATTGTCAGTTGGGAATAAAAGCTTTTTTTAATGAATTACTAAAAGATTCAGCAAAAAAAGCACATAAATTAAAATAATTTGTTAGATGTAAGGAAATGATCATTTTTAAGTAAATAATATTCATAGTAAAGAGTAATTTTTCTTCTTGAGTTGTGCATAGGACTTATAGCATGTGTAAGGTAAAAAAGAATTAAAGTTTATATATTTATTTTTTACTTCTCAACTTAACAAAATAGTAATTGCCTATTATGTGTTAGTGGGATTCTGCTCAGTGCCATATAAAATACAGATATGGGCAAGTAGTGTTCAAAAGGCATATACACTTTTAGTGCATTTTTTGGGTGTGGTACTTGGGCCTTGAGTCAAGTGTATAATTTGGACTCGAAGAAAGGAGTATTTTTCCTCATTGGTATACTAGAAGGAAATGAAAGTAACATTACAGATGAATATAGTTATCAATTTCCATTAAAATTAGGGTTTAGGTCATTTAAAAAAGATTGCATTCTATGAAAAATATATGAAAATTATCTCACAGCTTTCCCTCTTATTTTTTTTTAAATTTTTTATTGATTTTTTACAGGGAGGAAGGGAGAGGGACAGAGAGTTAGATACATCAATCAACTGCCTCCTGCACACCCCCTACTGGGGATGTGCCTGCAACCCAGGTACATGCCCTTGATCAAAATCGAACCTGGGACCCCTCAGTCCATAGGCCGATGCTCTGTCCACCGAGCCAAACCGGTTATGGCACCCTCTTATTTTTAGTAGTGTTATTTCCCACTTTTGGATAGGTCATTCTGGAAAATACTTTCTTCCAAAGAAGTAATAATATATTATTTTGCATCTAAATTTCAGAATTAGTGCAGGCAAAGTGAGACTGATTGAAAAGAATGTGCAATCAAGCCAGTTACTTCTAAGGCAGTTATTTCACTACTCAACCAAAATGTAAACTGCTGATATTACATGTAATGTAATATTCACAAGATTGGTACTTTGCACAATCAGAAGGGTATGTATTACAAATACAGGGTGTCCCAGAAATGTACACACACACATTGAATAATTATAAAAAAGTGTTTATTAAAATATACTTCATTTTCAAAGTTGATCTATCAGCTGTTACAGTGTGTATACATTTTTTTGGGACACCCTGTATATATATTTGCCTGTGGTAAAGGAATGTCAATTGTAGCCATGGGTAATTCCAAGACACATGCCACATCTTATAGTATTGTTCTGGAAGCTTATAAATCTGACAAATATATGTCACAAATAATGGCATATCATGAAAGTACAATTGATGCAGTTAAATATTTTATCCTTCCTTTGTGCTTTTAGTCTGTTTTTCTTCATAAATCCTCCCCCTTAATTAAAGTGAACTCATTTCAGGGATGCATTAGAAAATGGAGAAACAGTAATATGATATTTTTGTCATGTCTTTACAAAAAGATATTTCAAAGTTAAAGTGCCAATGCTTTCTGAGTGCTTAATTGTATTTAAAAATAAATGAAATTCTGATGACTTACATCTTTTACCTCCCCCAAATCTCTCTCATGTAGATGCTATTTCTATAAAACTCCTTAAGCAGAACTTGACATCTTTTAAAATCATTCACTATCATAGCATAATGTAGTCTGCAAATGTTTCTCACTTCATTTGAAATGTCTCTATGCATGAACACAGATCCTATTGATAGCAGCGACTGAATGCCTCACTTTTGTCGCATAACAAAGCTAATATCACTCTGTGATAAGATAATGAGCATTCAAAATTGACAGAGCTCCCCAAAACTTTTCACAGATCAAAACAAAATCTTGAGGGAAAAATAGTGACATATAAATGTTCTCAACCTCTTTATATCTAGGCAAGTGATCCTTTATGTATATACTAGGGACCCAGTGCACAAAAATTTGTGCACTCAGGGGGGAGGGGGTCCCTCAGCCTGACCTCTGCCCTCTTGCAGTCTGGGACACCTCAGGGGGGGGATGTGCCAGGCCAGCCTGGGTGAAGGGCTGAGGGCCATTTTCAGGCTGCCCACAGCCCCTTCAAGGGTTTATGCACTGGAGGGTTGGGAGGGTTGGTGAGTGCAGGCGTGGACGTTTCCCACTGGAGGGCCCACGATCACACACGCTTGGTGGGCCCCCACCGCTGAGGAGACACACCTGGTACAGAGCTGGGTGGCGAACCAGGGGTGGACGCTGGTGCAGGATCCCTCGGTGGGGCCCTGCTGCTGAGCGAACACACCCAAGGTGGAGCCCGGCAGCGGACTGGCTTTGGATGCTCCGCACTGTGCAGCAGACGCTACCGCATGCCCTGCGGGGGCCCCTGGGGTGCAGACGAAGGCAGCAAACTCTGGACGGGTGCTCCCACACACCCCTAAAGAGGCCCCTGGGGCAGAGCCAGGCAGCAGACCCAGGACGGCTGCTCCTGCACACCCTGCAGAGGCTCCCGCGCTCCCACATGCCCCGTGGAAGCCCCTGGGGGGCGGAGCCAGGCAGCAGACCCAGGACAGCTGCTCCTGCAAGCCCCGCGGAGGCCCCCCGTTCTCCCACATGCCTGGTGGAGCCCCCTGGGGCAGAGCCAGGAAGTGGACCCAGGACAGGTGCTCCTGGATGCCCCGAGGAGGCCCTGGGCTGGAACCCCCCCCCCCCCCCACTGAGCTGACACACCCGGCACAACTGTGCCGGCTGCGGAGGCTCCCAGTGCAGAGCCGCCCTGGCAGTCTCCATCTTGGTTGGGTTAATTTGCATACAGCCACTCTGATTGGCTGGTGGGCGTGGCTTAGGTCTCCCAAAGAAATGGTCAATTTCAATATTATGCTTTTATTAGTTTAGATAATTGAAACACTATTGCTTTAAGCTGAGGCCTAGGCAAGTAACGAAACCTTCTGTTTGTTTCAGCTCTGTGGCTTCTATAATTGAAACATTGTTACCGTGACCAGAGGCTCAGCCAGCCTAGGCAGGTAGTTGCAATGGAGCCTCCGGTTTGCTCTAGCTCCGTGGCTGCTGGCCTCCATCTTGGCTGAGTTAATTTGCATACAGCTGCTCTGATTGGCTGGGAGGCATGGCTTGGCTGGTGGGCATGGCTTAGGTGTCTTGGGTGATGGTCAATTTGCATATTACTCTTTTATTATATTAGAAGATTAACAGGCAGGGTAGTCTCAAGAATAACCTTAAGTACTTATACGTGGTTTATTGCAAGTGATTAGAATTGAATCTCTAAATTGTTTAAGTTGAAGAGATGTGTAAAAATAGCCTGATTTAAGTATTTGAGATAATTTTTTTTATTTTTCAAGTGAACATAATTTTCTGAAAAAACCGTGGACTGTTGTTTGTAATTGAAAACGAATTGCTTTCCCTTTCTAGACTCACTCTAAATAATAAACCATTTAATTCAGCTTATCCATGATAGTTTGGGAGATGGTAATCCAGCTTGAAGATTATTCAGACCCTATGATTTTCATCCTTCTTTTACTTCTGTCTACCTTCTGTTCAAATTAGTGCTTACCAGCATCCTAATCAGGCTGGGTGGTAGAGGGAAGTGCCTGAAGAGACAGAAGTTATATGAGTCAATATTTTTCTTATTAATGTTAGGAAAATGTTTTGACCAAAAGCTGTTAACTAAAATCAAGTTTTCAATGTAATGTTAGTTTTAATTTATGCTATGTGTGCCTTTATTAACTTAGGGAATCCTAAACTTAATTGAAAATAAAGGCAGTTTGATTTAATGAAAAGCTTTGAAATCAGACACAATGGTGTTCAAATCCCAGCTTTGCCATTACTAACATTATGACTTGGGCAAGATAATTCATTAGATTTTATTACTTTATCAGTTCATGGAGGATGAAATATTTGTTATACAGAGTTGTTATGAGAATTAATAATAATTTATGTTAAAATCTGGTATATAAAATATTCACAATTTTTACCTGCATGTGTCTTTCAATGTATTAGAACATATTCAATATTAGAAAATGTTCAATCTTAATATTAATTATATTAAGATTGCTAAGTATACTATGAAAAGTAGTTATCAGAAATATCAGTGGCCAAAGTTTTAGTGTACAAATGTAATTACCCATTATTCACAATTCTATGCAGCTGACAGTCCTAATCATAGAAAAGCACTCATAGCTTTTATTTAATGCACAGAAGATTGTCACTAGAATTAGGAGACATAAACAGGAGAGAAAGTTCAAGGTGAGAACTCTAAAAACCCTAGTTTTTCTTCAGATTGTGTTCACCATCAAACAGTTATGTTTAAAAAGATCTCAATTTATGTACTTTTTGGACTAGATGTGATCTTGAAATGGCTTCTAAATAAAATTCTTTTTAAAGGATACAAATTTAAATTGATTAGAAAATTTTGATGTTTAAGGAAATCAGACAGAAATTCTGATAGATGTGCTTTAATCTGTATTTTTGGAATTCTGTAAGATACATTTATAAATCTTGTCATAGAGTTTATGTACCATCCTTCTCATTCCCGCCTGGCTCTGCTTGCCAGGGGTCTTATGATAGCCTGGGAGAAAAGCTATTTTATAAACTAATTCATATCCACATGACTACCTTGTGTAGAAATCTCTTGGAAATATTGTTTTTCAAGTATGGTATGGTCTATTTTAAAGTTATTTTTAAAAATTCCATAGATCACAGAGCTTAGTGCCTTTAAAAGGAAACACTTGCATTAACTAGTGTTGAATTGTACAATAGAGTTGAACCATGAGACACAAAAGTAAAAACAGTAATGTAAATAAACTAAATTTCAGGAAAGTCAACTTTATTAAGCTTAAGTAAGTTATAAGAAAGGATGCATAAGTAGAAGGATCCATGCAAAGTAGATTTTTCTTAAAGCAACACTTACAAGGATGGCAAGAGGATAAAAAGAACAGAGGAAACCTGGGTAGCTACACTGAACTGCAGATTTCAAATACCCAAGAGAGTAAGGATTAGAAAGTACTATTAAATCAGAAATAAGGCAAGTAAGGATAAAACCAGGAAACATATGGTGAATGGGAGGTGAAATGCACCAAATATTACAAAATACTTTTTAGGTATGCATGAGGTAAAAGGAAGACTGAGAAAACACAGCCTCTTTATTAGATGCCAAGAAGAGAATTGGCAACAAAACCAAAAGCAGAATTCAGTTGTTTGTAAAGAAAATTTAGCATTCATCATAAATATAGTGTATAGGGGCCCGGTGCATGAAATTCATGCACAGAGCATGGCGGGGGGGGGGTGGTCCCTCAGCCCGACCTGCACCCTCTCCAATATGGAGTTCTTGGAGACTCTCACAATCCAGGACCTCTGGTTCTTAACTGCTAACCTGCCTCCCTGCCCTAACCACTCTGCATGCCTACCTGTCTGATCCTCCTAACTGCCCTCCCCTGCCGGCCTGGTCACCCCTATTAACTTGCTTTTTTAATCTTATCCCCTTCATGCACAATTGTATTTGACTTCCTTATTGGCTTCTTCCTCTCACACAATTTTTCTCCTTTATGTAACACTTTTCCTACTGACTCATCATTTATAAACTTTTCTTTCCTCCTTATTTCCTACTTCTGTTCCATCATCATTCTTCCTGTTTTACTACCTTCCTTCCCTTCCCACATTCCTTCTTTCTTTTATCTTTACCCCTGCCCACCCTCCCCTTTTCCTTCCTTCCCACCTTAATTTTTTTCTTCACTTCCTCCCTCTGACCTGCTTTGCTCCCTCCCCAATTCCTTCCTTCTTCCCATTCTCCTTTTAAGCTCTACCAGCTCCCCCTTAATAACTTTTCTTCCCTCCCTCTTTTTCTCTCATCCTACCTTTGCCATACATTCTTCTCTACTTACTGCCACTGTTTTAATACCTATCTATCTACCAGCCTAATTATCCACTATCATTTATCTTTTTTTCTTTTCTGAATTCTACTTTTAAAATTTGTCCCCAGTACACAACTATACTTGGTTTTCATTATAGGCCCTACAGTTCCCTCATACATCCTCTTTTTTTAACTCTGCTGTCTACTGACTCTTTTATAAAGTTCTTCCCTCCATCCTGTTCCACCCCCCCTAACCTGGTTACTGACCCCCAAACTCTCTGGGGCTGCTGCTCCCTCTGCCCTGCCCCCTGCACATCTCTCCATCTCCTGGCTCCCCTCGGCTTCCGCCTGGAAAGCGGTCGGATGGCCAGGAGCACATACATGGAGGCTTAGACCTCCCTGTGTGTGCCCCTGGCCATCCGATCGCTTTCCAGGCCGCAGCCTCAGGGTGGGGGCTAGCTTGCTCCTCCCATCCCCGGCTGCCACCTGGAATCCATGGTAGAGCACACACATGGAGGCTTAGCCTCCGTAGCCTCTGTGTGTGTGCCCCATGATGATCTATTCCAGGCCACAGCCTCTGGGCTGCTCGCTCCTCCTGCCCTGCTCCTCCTGCTAGTGGCTGTGGCCACTGGCCGGCTCGCGCCTCCTGCCCTGCGCTGTGGCCACTGGCCAGCTCTCTCCTCTCACCCCCTGGTTCCCGAGGCAGAGGTCTTCCGTATGCCCTACTGGACCCCGGTTCGCGGCTTCTCCCGGGGCTGTGTCCTCTGCCGTCTTGGCTGGGCTAATTTGCATACAGTTGCTCTGACTGGCTGGTGGGCATGGTTTAGGCATCCCAAAGAAATGGTCAATTTCAATATTACGCTTTTATTAGATTATTTAAGTTGGAACAATGGAATAGGAAGCAATGTGCTTGAAGGGCAGGGAAACAAACTAATCTTGACAATAAATTGATTAAAGGTCATTGAAATAAACAGAACCTGATAACTTTCAAATTAGAATGCCAATTATTGATGATCCTAGCTCTAACATCTTATAGTAGAAAATTATTCTTAGTGATTTTTAAGGGGGACTTGAGTGAGGAAATGTGGAACTGTGGATAGCAAATCTATCACCCTTTCCTTTTGGCATGAAGTTTAATGACTTGAACCTATTTCTAAGTAGATGTTTTATCAACACCATGTCCATTAATAAGAAAAAAATCAGTAAATGTCATTTTAAAAAACTTTATTAGTTTCATAGGGTTGCTTTAACAAAGTACCACAAAGTGGTTGACTTAAAACTTGGATATGTATTTTCTCACTGTTCTGGAGGTCAGCAGCCCAAAGTCCAGGTGTCCATAGAAACATGCTTTATCTGAAACCAGTAGGGAAGAATACTTCTTTGCCATCTCCCTACACCTGGGCTGGGGTTCTTGTACCCATTCTTTTTTTGTTTTGTTAATCCTCAGCTGAGGATATTTTTCCATTGATTTTTAGAGAGAGTGGAAGGGAGAGAGAGACACAGAGAGAAATATTGATGTGAGAGAGGTAGAGAGAAACATTGATGTGAGAGAGACATTGATTGGTTGCCTCCTGAAGACACCCGAATCAGGGCCAGGGAACCTGCAACCTGCCTTTGATCAGAATTGAATCTGGAATCCTTCAGTCCATGGGCTGGCACTATCCACTGAGCCAAACTGGCTGGGGCTCTTGTACCCATTCTTTCCTCTATTGTATGGAAAGAGGGTTTTACTTCCTCTGAAAGTGTTTAGAAGATGAAGCAGTTGGTTCAATTTGCAGGACATAAAATTTTTCTGGATCAACCTAATGTTCTGCATACAAAATATATCAAAAGAAGCAACTATTTAATTTGAGAATTTTACATTTACATAAATGTTATTTCTGCTATTAAAACTACTAGTATGAAAATTATGTTTTAAATTTTAGTTGACTTACATAGACTAAGCTCTAAAAAATGTAATCAGTGGTGCTATGTTTATTAATGGAGGTATCATTTGAGGAGTTTCCAGCTAGAATGTATACACTAAATGCCCTTGATAAAATATCCTTATCTAAGTTTCTTTCAGTCAGTAGTTAGTACACAATATTGCGACGGTGAGGGCTGCATGCTACAAGACCAGATGCTTAACTGTGAGGGGCACAGACCCGGGTTGATATTCCTCTCCATCACCTGTTAGCCTGGCCTTGGCCAGGTGGTTAGCCATTTTGAGCCCATGTTTTCTCAATTGTAAATTGGAATGGCTAATATGGCTTTGAAGGTTTGTTTTGAGAATAAAATGAGATAATTTATCTAAAACAGCGCACCAACTGGCACTTGTAATTTTTTAGTGGATGGAGGTGATTAATAATAATGCTAATATTCAATAATGTCAGATAATTTGGGATTTGGTGTAAGCATCAGTTTCAGTGTGGCAGGATCATCAGTTTTATTTGCGTTAATTAAATTGTTACAATAATGCATTAAAAGGTCAGGGGAGGGATAGGGAATAAGAACATTTGTCTTTAATTAGTTGGTGTGTCATATTTGGAAAAAAAACCTTTTATTTTAATTTCAAAAGATAAGTATAATTATAACAAGTAAGTTTCAGTGAAACAAAAGATGATTAAAGCCTCCAAATTGTCCCTCAAAGACTGTCAGAACTTGGTGAAGTGTTCCCAAGATATTTTAATTTTAATTTTAATTTTAATTTATTGGTGTCGATTTCACTATTCAGCTTAGTATAACATCAGTAAAATGTCAAGGATCCTTCTAATATTCTTACTTTTAGTACTAAATAATTTTATGAGTAAAGGAGATGGCCTCATACAAATCAATGAAAAAAGATGAAGCTTCTAACAGATGAACAGATAAAGCTAATGAATAGATGACTCACACAGGAAAAGTAAAACTGGAAAATAACAATGAAAAGAAAAATGTTCTCTGTAATAAGGGAAGTAAAAATTAATACAGCCATGTATCTACTTTATTTCTTGCCTATTGTGATAGGAAAACTTTTTGCTGAGAGAATCAGGGTCAAGTGACATTGATTGTTTATCAACATTATTGATGGCAGTAAAATTGGTGCCATGCTTTTAAAGGCAGTTTGAGAATATGTATCAAGAATCAGATAAATATTTATACTTGTTAAACAAATACTTAATTTGGAAATTAAACATAAGAAAATAATACAAGGATAAAAAAAGGTGTATGCAGGAAAATGTTCCTTGTAATGCTGTTTAAAATTAGGAAGACACTAATGTCTGCCACCATGGAGGAAATAGTTAAATTAATTTTTCAGATACATATTGTGCAGTCAATACATAATATACATATGTACATATGTAAAACTTAAAACTGTTTATAGTAATATTAATTGAGAAAAATAATGTACAATTATTTGTACACCATAATTAAAGTTTTATAAAAATATGCATGGAAAAAAAAACTTGAAGGAAACTTGTATAACAGTGATAATTACTAAGAGAGGTGGTATCATGAAATTTTTTCCGTTTACATTCTCCAAATTTTCTTTACTATAGTTATATTTTAAATAAAATGTTTTACAACATTTAAAAAGGGGCATTCTCCCCTCATTGAGATTTACTGTTGGGCAGATATATTCTTGCCTTGTGGACAAATGTATGTTGGCCTCCAGGGCAAAAAGTTGAATGCTTAAATAGGTATTAATTAGCCCTAGATTCAGCAGTAGGAGAGGATGAAGATGTCAGAGGTTAATACAAATTTTGATTGGGATAATTTATACAATGAAAATTCATGTCCATGCTATTCTGGCAAGTTTTCCTTTAAAAAAAAGGTTAAGAATTTTTTTTTAAAGGCTAGGAATGGCAGTAATCCTATAATAAAGAGGGAATATGCAAATTGACCATCACTTGGGTCAATTTGCACCCACAGCTGAGGCTAAGTTCCCATAACGAGCCTTAAGGAGCAATCAGCATGAATAAATAGAGAGGAATCATAAACTCGCAGCAGTGTTTGGTGAATAAGTAATAAAGACATGAAAACTTTTTTAAGCTCACCAAAGACCTACTTTAGGCCAAACCTTTCAGAGACTGTGATGGATTGAAAGCCCCGGCTCTGCTACCATTCACAAGTTCATGCTTAATTCCCAATGTCCCAGTGTGTCTGTTACGGAGATGGGGCCTCTGAGGAAGTAATTAAGGTTAAATGAGGTCATAAGTGTGTGGCCATGGGAGCACACAGAAAAGGCGGCTGTCTACACCTCAAGGGGAAAGCTCTCCCCAGACACCAACTGGAACGTTCATCTTGGACTTCCAGCCTCTAGAACTGTGAGAAAATACATGTCTGTTGAGTAAGCCACCTAGTCTGTAGTATTTTGTTAGGCAGCCTCTGGCAGACTAATAGAGTGACCTTGCAAGGGACCAGGCACATGATTTCTCAACTCCTTTAAACATGCCTTCCCTTCAGCTTCCATGAAACTATGTTTAAATGTTTTCCTACCGTTTCTCTCTTCTTACAATATGTAGTCATCTCTGTGAAATATACAGTTAATATTTTTGAACTTTATTATGTAGTAAGAACTGTTCTAAGCACTTCTGTAGGTATTAACTCACTAAACAATTACAGTAGCCCTTTGAGAAGGTAGGGCTTATCATCCCCATTTTACAGATGAGTAAACTGAGACACAGAGAGGCTAAGTGACTTGCCAATGTCACATAGTAAATGGCATTCCTGGGATTGGAAGCCAACAGGCTAGTTTCATAGCACAGACACTTTACCACCATTCCCTACTGTTTCTTACAGTGCCCCTCAGTGCAAACAATGGCTGAAAACCCAAAGGTGAATCAGTGAGAGCAGGCATTGCTATGAGAAATTGAGAGAGTGAAAGATACACAGCTCTTTGGTTAGTTGGTGTGATAGGAGGAGATGTTTCAGAAGACCTAGAAGACCAATAGAATTAAAAATGACTTGTTAAGACCAAATTTCAAAATGGTAGTGCCAAGTTTCTGGTGATATTCTCAAGCAAGATCCTGCTGGTCCAGGGCAGTGTGGGCCATATTTGGAGTTGAAGGAGACAGCAGAGTTGCTTTTTGAGAACACTGTGAATCAGCTCCACTAACTGGGAGGCCTCAGGTCCTGAGCTTTGCTTCCTTATCTGTAAGGCAATAAGTAATATTGCCCCATTCATAACTCATTCAATACTCACATGAAAAAACGTATTAGGGCTGTTAGCACAGCACACAGTGTAAATGCAGGCAGCGTATAGGATTGGAGTTCTGTTCTGGAATAATGGTGTCTGACAAGAAACCACATGTCAGTGAGCAGAGGCAGTGACCTTCAGGCAGGTCAATTTTTTTTTCCTGAGAAAATTACTTCAGGTCACTCCAACATATGGCAAGGAACTGCCATTTATTATCTGGGTAACCTTGAGCAATTACTGAACCTCTCTGAATCTTGGTTTATTGATCTGTTAAGCAATGATAATGACATTTACCTTGGAGAGTTTTGATGAGGATTAAAATTGGATAATAATGTCTGTAGTCACTAACCTACTCTCTTATTTCTTAACTATTTGATAACATTTACTAAATGTTCTTGTTGGAAAAGTCTTTGGCTATCATTTTTCCAGCATTTGTTTTTATTGGCATCTTTCTTGGAACTTAGTGTCTTTTTCCTGCCTTTAATTGGGATAACATAATTATGGAGAGTTTAATTCCCCAAGGTTTAGAAATTAGAAGAAGTTTATAAAAGAAATTTTATCCTGAAAAGTAAGAGGAGAGACAGAGAATTTTATAAAATAAAATGTAAGCTGGCAGGAAGAAATATTTTCATTGGTTTAAAGTGAGGCTAAATTGAGTAGGAATAGGCTTCAGCACTGACATTCCAGAAAGCAATCAAGTATTTGAGCAGGGACCTGTAAAATAATTTTCCATTTTGGACTTTTAAAGTAGGAATTAGGAAAGCAGTAGTGAGCGGGTGATTGACATTGGAAACTGGTGTTTTCAAGAGAAGCTATTCTGTTTGTTCAGTGGAGGTAACCTTCTCCGCACGAGAACCATAAAGGATCATATTTGGCGTTAACATTTATTTCAGGAAGAAAAATGTTATACTGACTCCCTTGAACTTTTTTGATGTCTCACATAATGAATTATTGGTGTTCAAAGGGACTAAAAAAATTACTTAATATAAGCCTTTTTCCTCTAACTGGGAATTTCATAAACACACCAGGCAGGTGGATCAGCTCAATGAATCAGACATCGTTGAAGACTTCCTATGAGCTCCGTACTTGCTCAATGTTACGTGACATAGAATAGGGAATACAACACAGTCCCCTCTGCCAAAGAACAATGAAGATAGGAACCGAAAGGAAAGGGGGGCAGGAGTACCCAAAATTATTATGGTACCATTGTTGTAGATGCTATAAATGCCAGTATACACAAAGTGCTTTGAGAACACCGAAGAAGAAATGAACGTTCTTTGGAAGAGAGAGAGAAAGCTTCATGCGACACTTGAGCGGGAATCTGAATGTTAAGGGCTGCATCAGGTAAAGAAAACATTATGTAAAAGGTACACTTGCTGTGGGCCATCCAAGATGAGAACCCTGGTCTGTCTCCATGTTTGCTTCGTTGCCTGTGAGGAATGACAAGAGAGGAGGCTGCAGACAGGTTGGGAAAGGACTGTAGAGTGCCTTAGTGGTTTCCACTTGGGAGGTGGAATGGATCTAAGGGCAAAAAGAAGGAGTGAGTTTGAAGAGAGAAAAACCAATGTGGCTTTCAGTATTTTAAAGTGGTGTGTTGGGGAGAGAGGATGAGAGTAGGGTAAGAGACAAATGAGGAAAAGTTTGAACCCTTGGAAGGGAGGGACCAAAGGAGAAAAAAATTGTGACTAAGTTGGAGAAAGAAGGAAGGTTTTGAGAGGAATAGTCATAGAGATATGAAGATAGTCAGGGAAGTTGGGTATTAATGATATCAGCGAGGGCTGTGAGGAGAGAGCATACCACATTAACATGATCTAGGGAGACATCAAGTAGGGTAAGAATAGTAATTAGGGATCACTTGTGACATTCCTGAGAAGGATTTAAGAGATGTGAGAGCAAAACCCAGGGATGATGAGTAAGTGGGAGGTGAGGAAGTATAGGCAAAACATATCACTTTGTTTGTTAAGCCTTTTGGCAGGGAGGAGAAGAGGAAGAAAGGAAGGAGTGTTCTGAGGGAAGGGCTTGTGTGTATGTAGATCCAGGAGACCTGAGCATATACTTGTTTGATCTGAGAGCTAAAGTCAGGAGGAAGGAGGGGATGCAGATGAGGTACAGAGAGGGAAAAATTTATGGAGGAATTTTCCAGAAGAGGTGATGGAGAGTGGGATAAAGACTACGAATGGGAGGAATAGTCTTTACTGAAGAAACAGTAGGACACTTTTTCCTCTATGACTGGAAGGAAAGACAAAGAGATCAATAAAGGTAAAAAAGAAGAGAGTGGGTTGCATGAATGTCCTACTTTTTAAATTCTTTTACCAAAATGAGCATTTGCTCCCAAAAGTGAGCATTTGCTAGCATTTATTTTATTCTGTTCTCTTTTTTTGGAATTGGTTTGTCTTTTTGCTTCATTTTAAAGGAAATGGAGGTACCATGTTAATAAAACGATTGCAGGTTTGCAGAAACAGTTTTTGCCCATAGCATTTGCTGATTTAGAATTGGCCTCCTTAAGGGGGAGAATTCCTGGTGACATATCTTTTCAGTGTGTTTCTCATATTATCAATCTATGATCAGCACTGAGGAATCAAGGGACTGACTGAGTTTATGTTTTATTGGTTATACTGTAATTTGTAATAACCATAATTTCAGGAGTCATTAAATACATTCACTGTACAAAATAAAAATAGAATAATACATGGGCAAGGAACCAAAAGCCACAGATATTAGTATCTTAAGTTTTTATTAGGTTGAACCATTTTTGGTCAACAAAAGCATTTTTATTCAGCTAAATGTGATAATAATGTCAAACTCATAAGAATATTTGACAAAATTTATCCTTTTAGTTAATACTAATGGGAGGCAGTGTCCATAGAGCACAGGAGCCAGGGCTGTGGCACTAGAAATCATTAGGAAGTATTCCTACCTCAATCTCTTATTAGCTACATGACCTTGGGCATATTACTTCATATCTTGAATTTAATTCTTTCAAAATGCAGTAATGATAGTTCCTAATTCATAATATTTTTATGAGAAGTAAATGAAATAATTTATATAGCTCTTAGCAACATGCTTGGCATATAGTAAACACTCAATAAAATTAGTAAAATGAATAATAAGAGCAATAATAACAAATTCTAAATAGCTATGGGAGGTTTTAATAGAAGCATCTTGTTTGTAGTAGAGGATGTTCTGTGTAATGAAAATGGTGAATATGGTAGAAATTAACATACACTAAATCAGATGATATTTATGGCTTTTTAAAATCTTTCTTTAAGGAAAAGTTTAAATTAATATGGTTGCCCTGGACACCTCAAAATGATTATGCTGTGCTTATCAGTGTATAGATGACAACTTACTTTATAATATTAGTTATGTTCTGGAAGCTGTTAGAATGATGACACAGACTCTATGGGTTACTTAAGGGTCAGTTTTATTCACTACTAGCAGCCCGGTGCACAAAATTCGTGAACTGGGGGGGGGGGAGGTTCCTCAGCCCAGCCTGCCTCCTCTCACATATTGGGAGCCCTCAGGGTGTGTCCTATTGACGACTTAGGCCTGCTCTCTGCTCCCCTTGGTGAGCGGGCCTAAGCCGCAGTCTGGCCTCCCTTTGTGGGAGGCGACCAGGTTAATCAGGGGAAGCCATCAGCCCCATTACCCTGCTATTGCAGCCACTGCCAGTCACCACATCTACCAAGGTGTTTTCATCAACATGGATTCCAGTCCCTTTCACCATGAAGAAATGACAACATTCTTTAGGCATTTTTAAGATGAGTCTTTCATAGGATATGACATTTCTTTATTTATCTTTTTTTTATCCTCACCTGAGGATATGTTTCCATTGATTTTTAGAGAATGTGGAAGAGAAGGGAAAAACAGAGAGAAACATCAAAGTGAGAGGAACACTTTGATTGGTTGCCTCCTGCATATGCCCTGACCTGGGCCCTGGCCAGGGAGGAGCCTGCAACCTAGGTACATGCCCTTGGTCAGAATTGAACTCAGACCCTGCAGTCAGCAGGATGCATACACTGAGCCAAACCGGCTAGTACAGAGTATGATATTTCTTAGCCCTCCAGCAGTGGACCTTCATTTTTTATCTCCAGGAGTGTGGTGGAAAAATCCTAGATCGCCTTTAGGGATTTTTATTACCCAAGTTACTAAGAATATTACCAGTGGCATACAGGGAGCTTAGCCAATGAGCAGTAAGAAAAGGTGTTTCCTCTGTAGTTCACTCCCATCACTGGCTCCACCCCTGCCCAGGCCTGTAACCTCTGGCTGAAGATGCAGGCCTGGGCAGAAGACCCCCAAGCCCCTCTGATTGCCAGCTTCACAGAGCCTAGGCCCTGAGATCACAGGCTCTACCCTTGCCCCACTGCAGCCTCTGGCCAAGGCTGCAGGCCTAGGCATGGGCCCCCAGCCCCCTGCTTTGCTGGCTCCACTGGTGCTCAGACCCCTATGATCGCAGGGTCTGCCCCTGCCTCTCTGATCACTGGCTCTGTGGAGCCCAGGCCCCTGCGATCTCTGGCCTTGCCCCTGTCCAGCCCTGAGGCCTCTGGCCCAGGCCTTATGCCTGGGTAGGGCACTCTCATACTCCTCCGATCACCTACTCTGCCCCTGCCCCCTCTGATCACCGGCTCCACCCTTGCCCATGCCTGAGGCCTCTGGTAAAGGCCTCTGGCCTGGGCAGGGTATCCCCAGCCTCCTCTGATGGCCTGTTTTACCCCTCGTGCCCCCCGCATCCCCCACCACCTGCCTGGCTAACAGGCCTGACCACTTCAGTGGCGGGGCTGAGCTGGACTGGGTGCCGCCATCTTGTGTCCATGAGGTGGCCATCTTTGTCAAGGAGTGACACCTAATTTGCATATTACTCTTTTATTAGATAGGATAATAGAGGCCCAGTGGGGGTCCTTCAGCCTAGCCTGTGGAGATTGGGCTGAAACCACCTCTCGACATACCCCAAGGGGTCCCAGATTGCGAGAGGGTGGTTCTCAGGTGATGCACCCCAGAATTTGGCTCTCTACTCTCTGGTACTAGATGTTTCACCTGAGAACTGCAGCTGCCAAGTCACGTCACTGCAGCTCAGCAGCTCCTGTGTTGAGCATCTGCCTCCTGGTGGTCATTTTTCATCATAGCTACCGGTTGGATGTTTGAAGGGTCTGATGGTCGCTTAGGCTTTTATATATATATATATATATATAAAATTGGGAGAGCTAGGCTATTTCCTTTATGTAAAGAGATCTGAGTTTCCCCATTCTTCTATTCCTGACCATGGATGCTTTATATTATGTTGAAATATCTAGAAAGGTGGTGATTAATTTCAAGAAGAGCTAATTTTGCTACCAAGCTCCTTTCCCCCTGTGACCATGAGTTCATTTAACTTCCATTTACTCTGGTTTGTCTATTGGTAAATGAGAACAATAACAAGTTTCCTTATAGCTTGGGGCTATTCTGAGGACAAATAAGGGAAAAAGTGGTATTTAAGCATTTGTTTAGTCAGCACACTTTTATTTAGTCTCTGTATCTGATTTCTGTTCTCAGAGGGGATATGTTGTCTAGCTGTTCTTTTTTATATTTTGTGTTTGGATTATGTTATTTAGTTAATATGTTAGTTAACCATTAGTTATTAATAATGTTTTTTCTTCATATAAACTGTAATGGGTGTTGTATAAAGCTGAGTGGGAAGAGATTTGTGGTCTTGCTGGCATTCTAAGCTACATGAATTGAGTTTGGGGAACACAGTTCTGTCTTCAGGGTGCCCAGGAACGACTCCTGGTGTTTTCCAGTAGCTGCTGTGGATTTCATTGCAGTGAGGCTCACCCCTGTTCTCAGGGAGGAGTCACTTCACATGGGATTAGGCTTTCTGCTCACACTTGTCTTGTGAATCCAGAAAGCACCACTGAGAATTCGCCTACCCATCTGCTTCTTTGTCACAGACACACCAGCTGTGTTTTATATACATATAAAACATATTCTTCAAACAGGGGCATGCATGCTTTCCAAGGGTACTCATGCATGGGTAGTTTTAAGAATTTGCAGCTACACACTGCTTTCAAAATTCACAACTTCCACATTTATTCTTTTCTAAAATTGCCTTAGGCACTTCCTACTTTTGTATGTTTGTTCTACCACTTTACAAAATAAAGGCCTACTTTTCATCTATGTGAAATATTAATAGAGTGCATTTGCCCCAGGATTAGAGAACTCCCATGCACCAAAGAAAGGGATGATGAGAAATATTGGTTTTTGGAGTAGGGCTTGTTCAATGTTTAATCAAGGACACTTAAACCTGGTGGGTTTCTTGCCTTTTTGTAGCTTACATATATTTACAATAAGGATGAAGCTGGGCCTTACAAATTAGGTTAGTGGTGCTGATTTAAAAAAAAAAATCACATTCATGTTTTCCAGGACTAATAACATTTTAAAGATACATTGGGTAAAACTACAAATACATATTTCATGGGTTTCTTTTAGATTCATTGTGGTTTTAAGTATGATAGTTAAAACCCATTTTATCAAGTATGTCATAAAACATTGATTTCAGTTAAAGTCAATCCTTATCTTATTTTATCTTATAAAATATTTAATATTTACTATCTTTTATTAACAAATTAATTTTCAAAATTGTGAAAATTTTTGGATGGCAGTTTTAAAATATGTAAAGGGAATTCATAATTTTTTTTAAAAAATTATTTTAGGGGCAATTTTGAATAACAGAGTATTTTGAATAACACTGAGAAAAGGTCTCCTTGAAACATATTCTGGGATTGTTCAGAGACCTCGTTTGGCCCTTATTCACACAAGCTTACCTCTTTTGATGCAGTATGCAGGCTGCTTTTAAAGGCCTACAATTTACCCTGTATTCCCTCTGGGATGTCTTGTCCAAGGGGGCTTCTGAAGCTCACTAAGCTAGTTTAGGGAAGGCAATGTCAGAGGGCAGGCTTCCAGGAGACAATTGGTTCACTCTAGAACTTCCCCTTTGCAGTGCCAAATGCCAGAAATGTGACTAGTTAAGATTGCTGGTTATGCTGAAGTAACAAATGATACCAACATCTCAATGGCTTACAATAAATGCCCAAGATGTATCTCTTGCTCATGCCACATGTGCACACGTGGATCAGCTGTGATTGTGCTCCTATTGTCTTGAGAACTCACATGGATACATCAGCCACTATCTTGGAAAGAGGAGGCTGGGCACTTTGTAGGTGAGATTATTGCAAGCATATCCCTTCAGCTCACTTTTCATTGACTAGAGCAAATTCATTGGCCAAACCTGGTGTCAGTGGGGGTGAGGAATATGGTCCTCTCTTTAGTAGGGGCAGTGGTTATTGTCCAAACAAAAGTTACACTGGACAAAGTTAAACAGGCAAGGAAGGTTTTATTCAAAGCTATTTTAATAGGAGAAGGAGACCTGAATTCAGTCTGCACTTAACTCCATAAAATAAAGGGTGGGAAGGTTTAAGAGATGGAGTGGTGGTATGGGGATCATTGGCCATCTATGTTTGCTAATTGGCTTTACCAGAAGGAAACGTAAACTTTCATGTTTTTATGACAGCCAGTTTTGTAAGTTGGAGCAAGGAATCCTACCTAACTTAGGTTTCTATCTACCCTTTCAGAGTCTAGGGGATTGGGGCCCTATCTTCTTTGAGGATTATATTTCAAAGTGGTGATTCCCAGGTCTTTGAGAAAACATTCTAGGTCTAAAAAACTGGTAAGAGGCTATAAGAAAGGTTTACATCTCAAAGGGGCAGAGAAAGAATTTACAATTCTAGAAATTAACAAGTTTTCTGAGGTAAATGCTTCTAAGAAATGGGAGGTCAGGGGCCTAGAGTCAGGAGGAAGGCTGCCTAAAGCTCAGGCAAGTTGAGGGGCATGTTAAGGCCATCTTGGTTAGTATTTAAGAACAATAATGCAGTCTTCTACAGTGTACAGTGTTGTGTGTGTGTGTGTGTGTGTGTGTGTGTGAGAGAGAGAGAGAGAGAGAGAGAGAGAGAGAGAGAGAGAGAGAGAGAGAGGTTTGCTTGATTGCAAGCAACAAAACAAATCAATGTTGGCTGCTTAATTGGGAAAATGCACAGAATTAATGGGAGATGAAGAATCAGATTTGAAAAACATATCTAGCAGATCTTGAGAAAGCAGCTCCCCATCTTTTGGCAGGGACAGTATAGTCAGAACTTCACTACTGCTGGGCAAAGATGTGGTTACCACCAGATACTTCTGTAGCTGCTGTGACTAAAGGCTGGCTATTCCTTCAGTTTTGCTCTAGAGTCAAAGTCTGGGCTGGAATATCTGCTTGGCATCAGCAAGGCCACTGCACTGGGTAATGGAGAGGTGTGAGCTCTCGCACATATCCATGCCCTGGCCTTGTATAGTGGGGAGGGTGTGAGCTCTGACTTTGGCTTTGGTAATGGAAAGTAGGGTAATGAGTTCCACCAAGACCGAACATAACTAGAATTAACGTTTTAACCCATCCACCCACAACAAAAGTTAAATCAACAAAGCAAAATAAAACACATAAGAAATGTGCAGTCCCTAATGTCCACTACCTGGAGGGTAGAGTACTTGTGAAGAAAGTTATAGCAATTGTTTACACACTTCTTTCCTGTCTCTTCTGTGGGTCCTTTGATGGCCAACAAATGATTGCTACTCTAACCTCTGGGCTACTGGGACAGGCTCACAGGTCTCTGAGTGGTTAGCCAGCAAACCATGTGGAGAACTTCTTGCACTAAGATGTGGTGAGTGGACAAGTGAGGCTCTCAACACCTCTTGTGTCTATCAAGTAGGAAAATAAAAATCACTACAAACATATTATAGATTTTCCAGTTTAGTACCTTTAAGGGAGAGGCACAGGGTGGTCTTTGAGGTTACAAACCTTTGTAGTTGCAAAAACTCCTTGCCCCTTATCTCTGAGCTTCCGGTTTCCCATCAGATCAATGGAGTTTTCATGCATATTTTGCAGGGAGTTTTGGAGAATGTTATCAGATAAAGTCTGCAGAGTGCACAGTGCTGGCACACAGTAGGCACAAATAAGTGGTAGTGATTATTGGGAAAGGAACATTTTTCTTCTTTCCCCTCTGCTAGAGTTACTTCTCCACAGCCACCATAATTCCAGTATTCGTTTAGGAGGAAGGACACAGGTATATTTTCAAATTGGCTTCTGGGGAATGCAGAGTGCCATGTGCTCTTGCTCTGTCTTTCCTCATAGCCTGAGGATTTCCTATGTGGCTTGTTTGGCCTGAATCAAACTGGGCCAGAGAGGTCAGATCTTGTGCAGAACAGATTGGAGCCTTTATGCCAGCCCCTGGATCATTTACTGAGCTGTAGTGCTTTGAAAATATGAAGCATGTTGAGGAAGGGTTTATTAGACAGTTTTTACTATGTCCTCACACTAATGCTGCATTAATCACGCTGGATTGTACAAGTACCCAAGTGCTTCCTGAGTAGATAATTAATTAAAATATTATATGCAAGTGTCATGCAGTATGTGAGGAGTTTTATGGAAATTATTAACATTTCTATGAAAAATTCTCTTTGGGCCTATTTATAAATGTATGCTAAAGATATGGCATTTCTGATATATAAATACTGGAGGCACAATGCTTTCCTTCCCTTGGCTGCTGGTACCACCTTTGCTCTGGTGGGAGCAGCCTTTCTGCCTTCGTTCAGGCCCAGAGTCACCTTTCCACCTTCCCATGCCGCCCTGAGGCCTGTAGCCACTGGGGCAGTGTGAAATGCCTGCATTGTCACCATGACAAGAGGGAAGAGTACTACCCTGCCCCTGGCCATTCGGGGCTTGTGTAGGCAAATTAACCAGCCATCTTTGTTGGGTTAATTTGCATATTCACTCCTGATTGGCTGGTGGGTGTTGCGAAGGTAGGCTCCATTTGCATCATCTTTCTTTTTTATTAGTGTAGATACTATGTGTGTGTGTGTGTGTGTGTGTGTGTGAAATGTTTGGTGATGATTAAGGTTTTATTGGTGTGGGCTTAGCTAGATTATAAAGCTGGAACTTAATACTGAAAATTTTTCCAAGTATCATTAAAACTTAACACATTTTTTTTTCAGTTTTAAAGAATAACTATCTTAAAAATTGAACAAATTAGAAAGTTTTATTGGCAGTAATATTGTGTTTCTTAAACTCTGGTTGCCTTGGTTACTCTTGGAATGTTAAACTAATCTGGGCCCTTAGACAGTGAGGACTAGTCTTCTATTTATTTTGGGCCCATGATGGTGCTAATTAATCACTCTCTAGGGTGTGTGAGGAGAATATGTACATGCTGTCTATAAGGAAAGATGACTATGGCAGCCAGCAGTGAGGATGATTTCTGAGATCCCAAAGAAAATCGCATTATTAATATGGAGAATAACTATCTTCCAGACATCCATGAATCCTTTTCCAAATGTTTCTGGAGCACAAAGGCACATCTTTGACCAGTTGTTTAAAGTTACTCTTAGAATTGAGGGCAAGGGAGCACCTTATGATTCTAATCCACATCTGTTATTTTTTTCTCTTAATTATTGTTCTCCACCCCCACCCCTTTCTCAAAGATAACCAGTGCTTAAAGTGGCAATGTCCCTTCTGGAGGGGCAGTGGTTCTCACAGGTTTTTTTATGACCTGCTATTGTACCTAGCCCTGCCATGACCTGAAACCTTATCTTAGAATCAGAATTTCAAAACTGATTTTTCAAATCTGAGTTTCTGATGTCCATTGTGGTGTTTTTTTCTCATTCTGGTTTATAATTAGGACAACCCCAGGTTTTCCAGATAAACCCAAACCCCTTATTTAAGTAACACTGCTTATTGGAAAATTGTTCGACACCGTTTGAATTTTAGAAATTCTCTTGGTAGAGTTTTGGAGTCAAAAAGTGGAAAGGAACCTTGAGCATGAGTATAATCCACTAGGAGGGTTTTTAATACCTCACTCGATCTCTTCTGATCTAAATGAGCTCTCACCATGTGTGAAGGCACAATCTGAGGAGGGCATGGTTCAGAAGCTAGGGTATCTATCTAAATACACCTGGTTTCCTTCTTTTGTTCACTTACCTAGTTAGATTTATTGATTGTAGAATTGTTGAAGGATGGGGGAATGGCTGTGAGGTAGAGCAGTCAAAAACAAAATCCACTGTGATTTGTATTTAATCTTTCCATTTTTATTGTTTCAGGACCATCATCTAATCCATACTGATTATTACTAGTAATTGATTAGCACATAATTAACAGTACCAAGAATAAATAACACAAGAAGAAAAAAGAGAAAAATTACACTGTGTTCTACCTATCACTCACATATATTCAGTCTTCACTATGAGGTGAAGAAGGTATTACTGTCATCATCTTACAGATGGGAATCAGGAAGGTTAAGTGTCTTTCTGAAGGTGACAAAGTTACTGAATGGTGATGTTGGGATTTGAACCTAGCCTACTGCCTCCCAGCAAAATGAAAACTTTAAATGAGAATAGCAACTTGATATCTGTGCAGTTCAGTCTACCTAATATTTTCTTCCTGTTGCCTAAAAGTAAGTCATGTCATGTGATCCCGATGGTGAGCTTCCTACTGCAGCAAAGATGAAGCCAAGGAATTTTCTTACATTTGCAGATCTCCTGAAGTTTAAAAATGGTGGGAGAGTGATTTTTTTTTTT
Source organism: Murina feae (assembly GCA_004026665.1). Lineage (NCBI taxonomy): Eukaryota > Metazoa > Chordata > Mammalia > Chiroptera > Vespertilionidae > Murina > Murina feae. The sequence goes on along the minus strand of PVJC01005453.1, from coordinate 27,517 downwards.
TAAAGCTAGTGGCTAGAGTAATGATGAGTAAGAAGAAACTTAAGACACAGGTTGATAAAGGCCTCACTGGCACTGAAGATGAAGGCAATGATGTGGGGGAGGAAAGTGTGGATGAAAATATAGTGAACCTGTTTGACTGCATAATTGATAAGCATTGGAAGTGGTAGAAATGCTTTTGTATTCCACAAGCCTAAAAATACCCAAAATGAATAATTGGGCAATTGACAGCAAATAAGGCCTTGATGTAGGACAAGAACTTGGTGGAAGGAATTGCACTGAATCTCTCTCTCTCTCTGTCTCTCTCTCTCTCTCTCTCTCACACACACACACACACACACACACACACACACACACACACACGGGTCAGTAAAATTGTATTGAAAGTATTTTTTTTTTTAATTGGGAAAGATTTAATGTCAAGCCAGACTGTAAGCACAGGGACTTTAAATATATCTACATATATAGGGTACCCCCCAAATATGTATACACACACTTTGAAAAATTATAAAGGTAGTGTTAAAATGCATTTCATTTTCAAAATTGAGATATCAGCTGTTAAAGTATATGTACATTTTTTTGGGGGGATACCCTGTAGATTAGATGAATATCTTTTAATGAAAAAATGTAGAATTTAGATTTTTGATTAAGACTACTGAATCATATAATTTTAGAATCAGGAATGATATAGGAAATGCTCAGAAGTTGAATAATTTTATTAGTATGAAACTTCATAGAAGGTGATTGAGGGCAAAGTACTAATAAGCATACATCCTGAATTTCCACAATTATCAGTCTTTTTCTTCCTCTCCCTTCACTTTCCTACCTCTTTGCATCTGTCCTGCGTGAGTAGTTTCTAATATCTTTTCTTTCTTTGTTCTTGGGGATGCATGGCCTGAGCTGCAGGGTTGTTCTTATGGGATGGAACACTCCCCAAGTGTTTCATTTGCCCACTCTTTGATTCAGCATCCAAGAAGCTTGCTCAGGCTTCTCTGGTTGCTTGAATATTTCTTTTGAACAATATTCTTCTCTCAGTGGGCCACCATGTTTTAGAACTTCTTGGCAAATTATGAATTTTATTTTTTGGTCTGCATGTGATAATGTGGTTTGTCTATAACTGACACAGCAGAGGCATACACATTTTATTGGTTCATGGAGCCCTTAGCTTCTCAGTAATTTTTTTTCATGTTGTCCTTAGGCAAAAAACAAATAAATTTAATGGTTCTGCTTATTAAGTAGTTGAATTCAGACAGCTTAGTGAATATTTATGTCCTAACAGTGCTAAACATTTTACATACATTATCTCATTTTAATCATTCAGCAATATTCTTCATTCAGGCATTCATTCAAGAACCATTTATTGAGCAGCTGATATGTGCATTGTTTTAAGGGCTGCAGATATAGATATGAATAAATCAGGTGGAGCCTTGTCCTCAGTAAATATGTAGTCTGGTATGGGAGATAGGTAATAAACAAAGAAAAGAACATATATAAAGAGTAGTGGCAAATAGAGATAAAAACTAAAGTTAAGAAAAATCATTTGGATAAAGGGGAAAGAGAATGATGGAGATGTTATTTTAGATAGGATGAAGGATGTAACTAACTGAAATTGGTGGTATTATCCCCATTTTATAGAGGAAGAAACTGGGTCTCACAGAGGTTAAGTGTTTACCTTAGTTGTTTTAAAGATAGCTGGGATTCAAATCACTCTTATTAAGGAACTGATGCAATGCAACCAAGAGTCCTAATTAATTCAAGAATAACATTATTAACATGTTTGTCAAACTGTGTGAGTTGATATGTCATTGTATCTGAGTACCTGAAATTTTCTGACATGAACTCCCTCCTGTAAAGAATTTGAGAATTACAGAAAGATCAGTCTCATTTGCATACTTATCAAGGATATAAACCTATTAACAGAAGGGTAGAATCACTGAACACTCAAACATTGCCTGGAGTGTAGAGCAAAATGATTTCTCTGAGGACAAACAAGACTTGGCTTCTCTGAAGAGGTAAATTCTCCGGTTAGAAAATAATGGGGTCTAGAGGACAGTAATATTTATTTAGTTCAACCAGAAAGATCATTTTCATTTTGATTGGCAGCTACTAAGAGAAAAATCAATTGGTAATAGCATTCCAAATTAAACAACTTAATTTCACTTTCTGTGAAAGAAAAGTAAAATACTCCACTTGAATTTTAAGGACAGAAAAAGGATCATATAATAAAGACAACATAAAGGGGATAGTAATGTATTTTAATTATTATGGTCAGGTAATTGGAAAAGAGAGCAAGGCAGTGATGGACAGAAGGATGCTGAGCAGGCTCCAAGGGCATATGTTAGCTGTAGATAAATCATGTCTGACATTGTGTTTTGAGCATCAGGATAAATTATCACCTGTTAACACTACTCTTAGAAGGCTTTCTGCAGTCTCTCAGTGCTCTGGGAAGCATGTTGCAAAGCAAAGCATGTCAATACCAGTTCACATTTGCTTATTCATTCTCACATTTTATTGTTAATTAAAATATTATGAAAAATTCTAAGCATGCAGAGTGGTATTAAATGAAATGTACACAGCTTCCTAACTTTAGTACTATTCTCCAGAGACAATCATTTCTAGATTTTTTTCTGCTTATATAGTTACAATAGGTTATGTGTTTATTCCCTAATTTATCAACTTTAGACAGTATCTATTGAATTCTGGTCATGAAAGAGGAATTTATCTCATACATTTTCGCCTCTCCCCTCCAAAAGTATTCATAATTTTATAATATTTTATAGTATATATAATTTATAATGTTTTATTTTTTGAAATTGAGATATAATTGATATATAAAATGAGTTTCAGGTGCACAACATAATGAATTGATATTTGTATATATTGCAAAATGATCACCACAATAAGCCTAGTTAGCATCCATCACCACACAGTTATAGTTTTTCTTGTGATGAGAACTTTGAAGTTTACTCTCTTAAGATTTTTCAAATATACAAGAGAGTATTGTTAATTATAGTTGTCATGATGTATATTACATGCCCAAGACTTATCTAATCTAATAAAAGAGTAATATGCAAATTAACCACCACTCCGAGACACCTAAGCCATGCCCACTAGCCAAGCCACGCCCACCAGCCAATCAGAGTGGCTGTATGCAAATTAACCCAGCCAAGATGGCGGCCGGCAGCCATGGAACTAGAGCAAACAGGAGGCTTCCATTGCACCAGCAATGGAGTTGAAACTGCCTGCCTAGGCCGGTGGGCCTCTGCTCAAGGCAACAATGTTTTAATGATAGAAGCCACAGAGCTGAAGCAAACAGGAGGCTTCGTTGCCTGACTAGGCCTCCGCTCAAGGCAACAAAGTTTCAATTACAGAAGATAAATAAACCCCAAAAACCTGATTCCAGCCAGCCTTGCTGGGACTTTGAGTCAATGGGAGCTGTGGGCAGCCTGAAAACAACCCTCAGCCCCTCACCTAGGCTGGCCAGGCATGCCAGCAGGTGGACATCCCTCAAGGGGTCCCAGACTGCAAGAGGGCACAGGCCGGGCTGCGGGCCACTAGTTTATCTTATAATTTGATGTTATACCTTTTGACCATGTTCACCCATATATATTAGTTTTAGATTTTAAAGCTTCTAACTTTACTATGTAATTAATACCTCTGGATTATGTTCTCTCTACTTTTAGTTCAATCCTTTTATATTTTCAGTATTTATATATTTAATTGCTGAAAAGTGAAAAACAAGATACCACACTTGCAATATTATGATTCAAGTAAGTATCATTTACTGTAGAAGCAACTGTATGTCTGACCTTCAGAGAAGAATGTAATTCTGTAGAACTGAACTCTGGCTTCTCCAAGGAGAAGGTCCCAGAATTATAGTCAAGAGAATTTCCTCTTAAAAAATATCTGTATTCATTTCTCAGAATCAGACCAAAGTTTAAGTTTGCTTCAAATTAAGGACATGGCTTTAGGGCACAACTTTCTATTTTTCCTGGAGCTTTTAATTTGCTTTATATTTGTTGACACAATGAATATGTCTTCTTCATCATGCCATTAGATCTTCCAGTGTAAAAATTATGAGTTTTATTAAATGGAATCTATTCTTATTTTAAAGACATTATTATTGGATTTACACACCTGCCATCTTAGAATTTTTTTCATGGTACTGCTAGGTTAGTTTGCTTCTATATACTCTCTTTCTTGAAGTCCTTTTTGTAATTTTCTCATGAGTATATGGGGGATATATGTCTGTAAACATTTTGTTCTCTTATTTAATATTTACTTAAAATGTTATTATATTTCTTTTTAGGTGGGTGGGGTTGCAGATGCTTGAGTAATGTTCTCTTGGAACTTAATAGATAATTTGCATTTTTTTCAGTTACCCAATATTGTTTATGAACAGTCCGATACCAGTCTTATTCTTTTCCTTTTATAATAGGTTTACCACTCCACTCACTCTTTTTAAAAATTTTAAATATTCTCCTTTTGCTTGTTGTTTGTAATTTTATAAGGCTGGGTGAGATTGTAGTTCTGATTGACACTTGGTGGGTTTTCAATTTCATGTCATCAGTTCTGGGAAGTTTTTGCCTATTTAAAAACAATTCCTCCTCTTTCTTTCTTCTTTTCCCCTGGAAATCTTATTAGATAGTTATAATAGCTAAATTGATTTTCCAAGCCTATTAACTTTTTTCTCAAATTTTAACCTTTTTGACTATTTGTTCTATACTTTGTGAGATTTTTTAAAAAGTGATCTTCCAGCCCTTCTATTGAATTTGGCTAAAAAAAAAAAAAAAAAAAAAAAAAAAAAAAAAAAAAAAAAAAAAAAAAAAAAAAAAAAAAAAAAAAAAAAAAAAAAGCTAATATTACTCTTGTTCTCCCACTTCTGAAAAGTTTAAATCAGTTTATTCTTATTTTATGACTGCAGTATACTCTGAAACTCTCTGCGTTTTAAAATAATTATTAATTAATTTAAAAATTAATTATTATTATCATTTTCTCTAGAGTCAATTGTTATTTTCCTATTCTACAGTATTCTTGTGTTTTGATTTTTAAAATTTAGGGTGACACTTATTTCTCTGTTTAGCTTTTAAAGTTAAGAGACTAACCACTTGTAAGAAATGTAAAAGTATGAAAATCTGCATGACTACTGATATTGTTTATAGCATTATTTGCAGTAGAAAAAGCCTGGAAATAACCCATGTGCGCCTTAAGTGAGATGAAACTATAAAAAAGATATATTATGGAGTGTCTGTGAGATATTTTGTTAGATTTATAAAAAAGGCAAGGTAGAGAAAGTATGTATAATATAATAATTGCTGAGAAAGGGGATATATCTATATCTATATCTATATCTATATCTATATCTATATCTATACGCATGTGCTTATATTTTAAGAAATGAAAGGGTACACCATGCAATTAAAAAAAGCTAGCTTTTAGGGAAAGAGAATAAGGTGATGTTATTTTGTAAATTTGACTTTGGAACCATGTACATGTTTTATATATTATAATGCAAAATAAAAATTTAAAAGATGACTTTCACCTACCCCCAAATTAATAGTAAAATAAGATCAATGAATATGATTGTATATTCAGCTGATGGAGATGAACTATTTCAAGTGCTTTAAATCATAGTGATCTGTATATACTTAGAGGATTATGCCTCAGGGCAAAAATAATTAAAAAAATTTTAAATTGTTTTTAGCAATTATATTGTTGATGTTATTCTTGATATCAGTAGTATTTTGATACTGTTGTTAGTGTAATATACAATAAGAAAACTAGCAATTATGTTAGTATTATTGAGGACTGGTATTTTTGGCACGGAGAATGGGTGTTAAGAGATACAAGATGAGTAATGTTAAGATTAAAGCTCTGTTATCCCAATTTTGAATGGGAAATATCATTATGAAGTTGTGAGATATATTATATGAATGTATGTACATACATATATATATATATATTAATACATCTATAGGGTGTCTTCCTAAAATATATATCTTTTGAATAATTATAAAGGCAGCATTTGTACTTCCACTGGGTTTTCAAACTTCCAATAGCATTTTAGGATGAATTTCCGTTGTTCAAAGCTTAATCTGGCTGGAAAGAAAGAAAAGCATCAATTGGGTTATTAGCTGTTAAGAGTGTGAATACATGTTTTTGGGACACCCTTGTATGTATTAGTACCTCTCTCCATTGAACAATTGAAATAACTGTGACCAACTCAGCGCAATCCCTAGCACCAAGGTTGGGTCTCTAAGAACTATTTTTCACTAAAATGAAAGAATTTGAAGAAATGACTGACTACTGGGTAGGGATAAGAAATATAAAAGATAAGCCTGCAATATCTTGTCTTTCTATAAAGCTGAGAAGCTATCAAAGACTGCTGAGTCATGTTACAAGGAATCAGGAGCTAGCTTATATGGATTCCTGTTGGACAAAACTAGGACAATTTTCACTTCAAAAAGAATAATTGCAGTGAACTTAAACATATCAAATATGTTTAAATTCATGGATTCATAATCAAACAACTATTTTCACTAATACCCCCTCTCTCAAATACATGGCTCATTTTTGTAAGATACAGAACTCAATTGTTTTGGAAACTGGTACATAAAGAGAAAGCATTTATCTTGCATTTCTTATATAAAGAGTACCCCAGTCCAGCCAGTGTGTCTGAGTGGTTGAGCATCGACCTGTGAACCAGGAGGTCATGGTTCAATTCCCTGTAAGGGCACATGACCACTTACATGTGGGGTCTTTGTGGGGTGTGCAGGAGGCAGCCAATCAATGATTCTCTCTCATCATTGATGTTTTTTATCTCTCTCTCCCTTTCTCTTCCTGTCTGAAATCAATACAAATATATTTTAAAAAAGAACCCAGGATAGTAGAATATTTGATGAGGGGTAACTTATATTTATAGAAGTATTCCAGATTAATGAAGAAGGAGAGATAGACCGAGAATATCATCTTTATGTAACCCTGATGAATGACTTGATTCAGGCAGTCACTATTAACGGCTGCTAACTGTGCAAAAAGAGAGACAACTAGACATTATGTTCCTCTTGATGGAAGTGCATACCCCATGTGTGAAGTGGTCTTGTAAAATTAAAAAAGAACCAGTATTAGATTAAGCTTTCAGTAAATCCACCAATGTACACAAAGTGTGGACAATGGAGGAATATGTTAAGCGAGGCTGTGGGGAGGCAGTAGGCAAAATCCTAACTTTGAGAAATTCTACAGGTCAAATAATGTGATTTCTTCAAGAAATTTAACTTGTATGAAAGAAAGAAAGGGACTGAATGGATATCTATGGATTATAAGAAACCAAGAGACCTATCAATCAATTATAATGTATGCTCCTTGTTTGGGTACTGTTTCAAATAGACAAATTGTAATGTTAAAAAGATTATTTATAAGACAAATGTACGAACACTGGGTGATGATATCATGGAATTGTTGATTTTTGGAGGCTGTGACTTAGGTATTGTGGTTTTGACTTGAAAGGGGAATCCTTGTCTTGTAGAAATGTATAGCTAAGTGTTTACTGATAGGGTAGTGTAATGTCTGGGAATTTCTAAACTGTTATGTAGTTTGGGATGTAGATTGGGGTATATATAGTGCAAAATTGGCCACAAATTAATACTTTTGAAGATGGGTGTTGGGTACACGGGGGTGCATTATAGTATTCTCTGTATCTTTTTATATGTTTGGTATGTTTGCAATTTTTAATAATTAAATGTTTGAAAGAATAAAGAAGGAAAAACCATTTTGGGTTACAAAATATGTATCCAGCATGTTTTTTGTGTGTTTGATTTTTTTTTTTTTTGTGATTCAGTGGGGATCTTTAGCTGCAAGACCTCTTTCTTGTGGGGAGGGCTGACATTTGAGTTCCATGTAGATCTTGACTTCTAGGACACTCACTTCTGCTCTTGTACTGTAATCTGCCTTAATAAATTCTTTTCAGAGCACATCTTAGGTTTCATTTTGAGGCACATGTCCCAGCTGTCAATATCTATGAGGGTGGTGAGTGTTCTCAAAATAAGTCTTTCAGTAAAATTAGTCTGATTTATATAGCCCACTGGGGAATGTGTTCTACCTGATGTCCCTTAGTTTGAAGTGAATCTTTTTGTGTCCAAGCATCATTCCCATCATATTCTCAGGAAGTGGCTTTGTCCTTGCTCTTATGCAGACCAAGAATACTTTTTTTATATAGATGTGAATAGAGGAATGGAGGGTTAGAATTCTCCTTTGATTAAAAACCCTACTGCCGTATGAAATATGTGTCTGATGAAGTTCAAACTAAAGGTTGGTCTTTCACTTATTTTTCTAAAAGTTATTGACCATGTATTACATAGAAGAGTATTTTAAAAGCTGAATTATATTGGCTTTGAGTCAAATATTAAAAAATGGAGAGACTGGCTAACATAAAGGAAATAAATGAGTCTTTCAGAAGATGAAGTTAGTAGATTAATAAAATAAAATTTAAAAATTAAGAAAATGAAACAGGTTTGAATAGTAAAATTTCCAGATTGGAAAATGACATACTCAACTAAGAGTTGTGAACTAAATAGATAAAATCTCCACTAGGAAAGTTAGAGTCGAGCATGAGTGTGCCGTGGGCAAAGTAACTTTTAGAAAAGAAATTCAGGCTGCATTTTTAATTTAAATCCCATTTAAACTTCCACCACTCTGATAAGACTGTACTGCTGAAGGTCACTATTAACTCTGTAGTCTGAAAAAATATCCCTACATCAGTAACCAGACTCTTTATTCTTCCCATTCTCCCTGCCGCAAACTAGCATTGTCTTTGTCTTTTCCATTGAAGTTCTTGATAATGCTGTCTTTTCACTCCTTGGGTTCATAACGTTGAAATCATTATTTCTCCTGTCATTCATTCCACACATACATTTCAGTGCTTGTATCTACCAGACTTTGTTAGATATTGGGGACACTATGGTGAATGAGATAAAGGAGGTCCCTGCATTCATGGAGTTAAGAGTCTTGCAGAGATCACCCATGGCTCCTTGGGTCAGTGTACAGGGGACTTATACAAAATCACTCTTTCTAAAAATTATCATCTTTTACTGGGCATCCCCGAACTGGTACTCACTACATTTTGTCTTAGATTATAGTTAGGTGTCTGTCTCTTCCACTAGGTTAGGAACAGAATTCAATTATTATGTATTATTTTTCCCACCTTCCAAATCCTTATTTATATTTTATTTTTCCTACTTTTAGAACACAATTATGTGATTCTTAAAACACACACACACACACACACACACACACACACACACCAGCCAACCAACAGAACCCAGTCCCTGTGCTAGTAGGGGCTCCACAGCAGGTAACCAAATGCCTCATGCTGCACTGTGACTCTCTCAGCCAGCAGCTTGATGCCTTTCTCATGGTTGTCAGCTTCCTACCAAGAGGAGAATGAAAATTAGGTCTGCCTCCCTTCTTCGATATTAGGCATTGTTGTTAGAACACTTCTACCTCAATTATAATTGATTTTGTTGCTTTTGAAAATAAAAGTGTAGTTTTTATTCATAAAACTTCAGGGTTCCTTTTAGAAAGACAGAAATTAGCATAGTATCTGATGTATCTAAACTAATAAAAGCGAAATATTAAAATTAACCGTTTATTCGAGATGGGGTAAGCCACGCCCACCAGCCAATCAGAGCTGCTGTATGCAAATTAGCCCAGCCAAGATGGCGGAGGCCGCAGCCCTGGTGTGTGGCTTCTCCAGGGCTGCGGCCTCCGCCATCTTGGGAGCCTCCCGCCTGAGAAGGCATCCAGCGCCTTGGGCCTGCGGATGCCTTTCCAGGCGGGAGCTGGGGTGGGGGGGAGGCGGGCACCAGGCGGCTGCTCGCGCCCCGGAAGGCTCCCGAGGCTGGGGCGCTGCCGGGGCACGGGGACGAGGCGGCCGGACCCCCGCAGCCCTGCTGCCTCAGGAGCGTTCCGGGGGCGCGGGGGCAGGGCGGCCGGATCCCCGCGGCCCCGCCGCCCGCCGCCTCAGGAGCGTTCCGGGGCGTGGGGGCGAGGCGGTCGGATCCCCGCAGCCCCACCGCTGCAGCCTCGACTTCCTGGGTGGGAGCCTTCCAGGGCGCGGGGAACAGGCGCCGGACCCCTGCGGTCCCGCCCGGGAGGCCATGGGGCGGCCAGCGCCTCCCCACCCGCGGCTTCCTAGGCAGGAGCCTTCTGAGGCGTGGGGAACAGGTGGCCGGACCCCGCGGCCCCCGCCCGGGAGGCCATGGTGTGGACAGTGCCACCCAACCATCAGCTTCCCAGGCGGGTGGCCCGTAGGATAAGTGGGAGCTGTGGCCGGCCTGAAAACTGCCCTTAGCCCCTCACCCAGGCTTGCCACACCCCCTGGGGTGAGGGTCTCCACTGGGGACTTGGCCAGCTTGCAAACAGACATTGGCCCCTCACCCAGGCTGGCCAGGCACACCAGCAGGTGGACATCCCCAGAAGGATCCCAGACTGGGAGAGGGCACAGGCCGGGCTGAGGGACCACCCCCCCCCCCCCCAGTGCACAAATTTTTGTGCGCTGGGCCCCTAGTGATATAATAAAATGTTACACAAAAAAAGTGTTAATGATATCAAGAGAATCTTGAAAACCATGAGATTAATTGCCTTATGGCATACATTTGATATGTAAACAATAAGAATGATTGAGTACTTATATGTACCTTGTAGTAACTGTTTTAGTCCTCACAACAATCCTATGAGGCAGGTACCTTTACTATCTCTATTTTACTACAGATTAAGACCTCGAAGCTTAAAGACATTAAATAATTTTTTCTTATATATCAAGTAATGAATCTGGTATTTGAACTGACCATAACTATTTGTATCAAATTATCCTATATAATAAAGAGCTAATATGCTAATTAGACTGGATGGCAGAATGACCTTCCAGAACTACCAATGGGTGGGGAAGCGGGGGGGGGGGGCACTAGGCAGCCAGGGCTGCGAGGGCCTAGCCTTTTGCATTAATTTCATGCATCGTGCCTCTAGTCAAATATAATATTTTCTCCCTCCCTTCATCCCTCCCTCCCTTCCTCCCTCCCTCCCCTCCTTCCTTTCTTCCTATTCCCCACCTCCTTTCCTCCCTCTTTTCCTTTCTTTTCTTTTCATGGTGCTATGGAGAGTTCATTTACCATGGCATACTTAATTTTAAAAAAAAGTTCTGCTTAAGGTAATAGTGTTTATTATCACAGCCTTTATTATTAATGAACAGTAGTGGCTTGTTAGATTTCAGTTGTTAAATTTTACTCTGCATGTGGTAAAAAAAATATGTTGTTATTTTATTACATAAGTTACTCTACATAATTGAATTGAGAGATTTTAGTTGCTATAAAATTTGAAAAAATTTCCTATTCAAAATTCATTATATATTACAGAACTTCTTTTATTTTTAATTTACAACTGTGAGAAACTTTGGAGGCACATTTCCTCAGAAGAGGGGGCAGTTGGTTTGTGAATATATGCCATTTGTATTTCTTACTGCAAGTCATTTACATTTGTATGTTTTAGCTATTGAGTCATGCTCCTAAAATGTCAAATGTAATTATCATAGTGAGCAATGACTGGAAAAACTTCCTCCAAATATTTTCCTCAGGAAAGAAGAGATTTTTTTTCTGCCGTGGTTGAGCTCAGTAGCCAGGAGCTTCCAGGTTCCCTAGGCATCCTCATGCCTCCTCACAGACCATGGCAGATGATCTGCTTTGCAGAATCTCTTGCTGGCAATCTCTGTCTTGAAACTACACAGGAGGCATGGTATGCTGTGGAAGGCATGATATGGGTTCTTTAATTATATTGAGTTTCTGAAGCTTTGCTGTATTGTCAGCTCTTGACTTTTGCTAAAATAATGTCAAATCCTGCAATTCATTATGACTTTTGGGGCACAGTGACACTAGAAGTTGCTAAAAGTATGCTGGGCCATAAAGACAGTGTCGTAATGATTTAAGACAAGAATCCTTTATTCCTAAAATAATTCTGCTCACTAATGTGATCAGGGAGCTCAATTTCAGTTTGACAGAGGTTTCAAAATAGAACTTTATGAGGGAAAATGGCAATTAGATATTCATGGGTAATATTCTTAAGCTTGTGGAGTAGAATGTTAATGAAGAGTATTGATTTTATTTTAGTTGAACTATACTACATTTGCCATTGTATTGGCTGTGGATTTGTAAAGAACTTGATAGCATAGCTTTACCTTTACTTCCTATTCAATACCTATTGTGAATCTAGGCATAGAACCCTTTGCAATTTGCAGCAGACCTCACATCAAATGTAATATACCTGATGTGAGTAAACAAATAAAATCTCTAACAAAATTCCTCCTACCAGTACTTAGTTGCAAAATAATGTCATAGTTTTGCCTTCTTGTCTTGGAAGGCTCTCACCTGAACTACAGACCTTTGTGAAGAATCAAATAAAGTAAAATAGCAGAACAATAGCCAGCCCAGTCATTGAAACCTAAATGATCAGGTTCCTTTCAAAGTCTTCTACAACTTTTTCTTTATCCAGTGTTTGGAATGGAAAGATTTCCTTGTTGTGGAAGAGAGCTGCTGTCGGCAGACTCCTCCGGGTGAATTAAGGAAATGATAGACATTGTTTGAGTGCGGATCCTAGATGGCAATAAAGACTAACATGGAACATGGCCCAATTGTTTTTCTTTTACCAAATGTTGGGGATAATAACAATCATTTTGATAACCTCCATTTTCTTGGAAAATGACTGAATTGCAAATATAAGCTTGGAAATTATAGAGTGCTATGTTAAAGCCCTTATTGGGGGGATGGGGCTTGTATAACAGTTGATTTTTCTTCACTTCTGCTATTGTCTAGGTGCAGCTTCATGTTTGGTGAGAGAGAACTAATGTGAAATATATTGATTTCCACAGGGTTTCACCCTAATGCCAGTGACCCGTAGAAACTTAGATGCTTCAGGAGAAAAAGATATTTGGATGATCTTCACTTTACTCAATGTGTCTTAGATTAAATTACTGGGATACCTGGAGGTGTTTTTTAATTCCCCTTTCCAGTCCTAAGGGTTATATATATATCAGTCCCTATCCTCCTTCAATTATCACACCAGTGAGAGCATAGCTGAGCCCAGTTATTCTCTGCTTCTTTTATTTGAGGCCCAGATAGACTGCGTTTTACTGTAAACTCTGTTACTCTTTCCATGGCCACATTCTTCTTCTAAAGAGAATTCTGACACATGCTACAGCATAGATGAACCGTGAAGATATTATGCTGAGTGAAATAAGCCAGACACAAAAGGACAGATACTCTATGATTCCACTTGCAGGAAGTACCTAGAGCACTAGTCAGATTCATGGAGACAGGAAGTAGAGTGGTGCTTGCCCAGGTCTGGGAAGAGATGGGTTTGGGGATTTATTTGTTTAATGGATGCAGAGTTTCCATTGTGCAAGATGTAAGTTCTTTAGATGGGTGGTGGTGATGGTTGTGCAACAATGTAAATGTATTTAATGCCACTGGACTGTATGCTTAAAAATGGTTACGATAGGAAAATTTGTTATGTGTATTTTATCACAATAAAAGGTAATTTTGAAAACTTTCTATTATCACCTATCTAGATATTTTCTCCTCAACTAGATCATCTCACCTTTTCTAATTATTAATTATAAAACATTCATGCAAAATTTGTAAGTTCTCTTCCTCTTATTTAATCCATTCCCCAATCTAGTTTGGTTTACTCACACAATATATTTCTACTCCATCCATTGATTTTGGTCTGGGCCACAGTGGCTCTAGGCTCGATTGCCATCCTCTCTCCCCAGGACTCCTGTGACAACTCTTAACTGGTTTCCAACTAAGTTTTTTCCAAACATTTTTTGATGCTCCTTCTGCATGAAATGTTCTTCCTTTATTATTTCCCTCAGCTGCCTTTCTGGTCTTTCAAGGTCTTCCTGCAACGTCATCTCGTATAGACGGCCTCTGTCACCATCTGTTCTGACAAGTCTCCCCTTCCTTCTACCCTGGCTTCAGGTATTCTTGCTCTCACCCTCTATTTTCTTCAGCACAGTTTCCACACTGTTTTTTCCTTGTTCGTTGGGTGTTCATTGACTGTCTTTTGAAGGAGAATACACACTCCATGAGGATCTCATCTTCTCTGCTAACCCCCAGGTCCCCAGCACAGAATAAATAACATGGTAGACATTCAGTAAATTTACTAAGTAAACAAAAATACATATTTTCACAAACTTTTGCACTTTAAGATTTTAAAAATAATTTCTTAAAATATTTCAGATATATTACATAGCTCATCATATCATAAAAACATAGATTTGAAAAAATTGTGTTTGTACTTTGTTTCAAGGTATTTCAAAATATATGATATTAATAACTTAATATATGATCTTAACAACTGAGGAATTGTACCTTCAGAGAAGCCAGCAAGATCAGCAAGTTAACAGCTTGGGTGTTGCAGAATGCTCTTTGTCACATGATCACAGTTTCTTTACTGTGAAATTGGGATGATACCTGTACCATTCATGTTAGCATAGATATAAAGATTGTATTTTTTTTATTTTTTACTTGGAGGGTACTTTAAAATTTACAAAGTATTTTCTTTTTTACGCCTCATAACAACCTGGCAAAATAGGTATGATCTGTCTTTTAGAGCAGAGGAACTACATTTTGGATATTCTAGAGAGAGTGAGTGGTAAAGGTGGAATTAAAAAAAAGAAAGAAAAGAAATAAAACGGCCCATTAGCTACATGTCTGTTATTTTGTCTTTGGCATGATTTCTGCCTACTCACTGTACCACAGCTGAGGGACAGGGACCATTTTGAATATTCTGAAGTTCTGTAACAACATACATTCTTATCATTATGTTTTTAAATCATGGTGAGTTTTACCTGTACAAGTTGGTTGCATATTCTTTCAAATGGGTTGATTAAGCATCTGGGCAACTGACAAAAACAGACAAATATACATATCCCACATTCAAAGGCTGTTAAATTGCATTGTTTACCCATATCTTCAGAAAAAACCCACTCTGTCATGGTAAACAACCTGCTTCCCTATTTATAATGGTCTAGCCCTCTAGCAACTTCAGCACGAAATTATAGCTAATTTGCCTACAGATGTCAGGTGGTCATAATAATCTGGCCACTCAGTGTATACTCCACATAATTTCTTAAATTTAGTAGCAGTTGGATTTAGAGATGGAGATAATAAAGGCATTTAAATTATTTAGTTTTCAAAATTTGACTCCATGTCTCTGTTTGCTTTTGTTGAACATGCATTTGGACCTGTGGAGGGTCCTTACATGTGATGTTTGCAATTGGAAACATTTATCCACTTAGAGTCCATTTATTCCTCCCAAATTGGGCTGAGAGGCTAACAAAAGTAACTAAATGAAGTAATATACTATATATGTAAGTGTGTTATGTGTATATATGAATATGTGTCTGTGTATATGTATGTAATCTAATAAAAGAGTATTATGCTAATTGCATCACTCCGCTACATCTCAAGCCACGCCCACCAGCCAATCAGAGCGACTATATGCAAATTAACTCAACCAAGATAGCAGCCACAGAGTTGGAGCAAGCAGGAGGCTTGGTTGCCCTGGTGATGGAGGAAGCCAAGCTTCCTGCCTACCTAGGCTGGCTGTGGCCTCCGCTCAAGGCAACAAAGTTTCAATTATAGAAGGTAAATCAACCCTAGATACCTACTTCCAGCCAGCTTCGCTGGGGGCTTGGGTCTCTGGGGACCATGGTCAACCTGCAAACAGCCATCAGCCCCTCACCCAGGCTAGCCAGGCACCCCAGCAGGACCCCCACCATGAAGGGGCTGTGGCCAGCCTGAAAACAGCCATTAGCCTGTCACCCAGACTGGCCAGGCACCCCAGCAGTACCCTCCACCCTGAAGGGGGTGTGGCCAGTCTGAAAATTGCCCTCAACCCCTCACCCAGGCTGATCAGACACTCCAGCGGGACCTCCACCCTGATCTGGGACACCCTTCAGGGCAAACCAGCCAGCCCCCACCCGTGCACCAAGCCTCTATCATATATAATAAAAGGATAACTTGCAAATTGACCCTAACGGCAGAACCACTGGGAATGACTGGTAACTATGACACACACTGACCATCAGGGGGCAGATGGTCAATGCAGGAGCTGCCCTTGGTGGTCAGTGTACTCCCACCGGGGGAGTTCTGCTCAGCCACAAGCCAGGCTTATGGCTGCCAGTACAGCAGTGGTGGTGGGAACCTCTCCTGCCTCCTCAGCAGAGCTAAGGATGTCCGACTGCAGCTTTGGCCTGCTCCCCGCTGGCAAGTGTGTATCCCCTGAGGGCTCCCAGGCTGCCAGAGGGATGTCTGACTGCCAGCTTAGGCCCAATCCCCAGGGAGTGGGCCTAAGCCAGCAGGTGGACATCCCTTCAGGGGTCCCAGACTGCGAGAGGGCACAGGCTGGGCTGAAGGAGCCCCCCCCCCAAGTGCACACATTTTTGTGTACCGGGCCTCTAGTATGCCTATATACATATGTGTACATTGTATGTGTATATATTTATTCAAATGTAGTGCATGTATATACATATATAATGTGCATATAAGCATATACACAAACACATATGTATATGTGCATATATATATGGATATATGTGTGTATTTATCATTTTTTCCTTTTGACAATGAGCAAACTAGTCTGGATATTTTTCTAGAGGCTTCACCTTTGGTATGTGCAGTGAAAAGAGTGAAAAAGAAAGCAGAAAAGTAAGATGGCTCAGAGAAAAATGAATACATGCTCCATCTTTTACAGTTTACAGTCTGAGGAAGGTGAGCTGCCTATATTTCACTACAATTCACCCGATCAGGTCTTGTCATTAGGGAGGGATTTTGAAAGAGACTGTACATGTGATGGTGTATGATGACTGTATGTTTCTTTTGTAAGTAAAACATTTTTAACTCTTTTTTAGAGAGAGGAAGGGAGAAGAAGAGAGAGAGAGAAATATCAAGTGAGAGCAGAACGTTCATTGGCTGCGTCCTGCACACCCCCTCCATGTGCCCTGACCAGGAATTGATCCTGCCACCTTTCGGTGCATGGGACAATATCCAACCAACTAAACCATGACAGCCAGGGCCGAATGTTTCTTTAACTAGTCTCTAGTGATCTTCTGCTGAGCCTTATGGCACGTTAACACAAGTTTTAACTTTACATTAATTATTATGCATCTGTGGTTTCTATGTGGATGGGTCTTGAAAGTTTGATGTGATTCCAAGTAATGTCTGAATGTCTTTCCACTATGAAGACCTTTGTATGTGGACATAAAACTCCCTAGGTCTCAAATCTTATTTAAAGTATTTGAAAATCCAAGTGAGTTGTATACATCAGGAGCACTGTGTTATATTATTTTTGACTCTGTGGACAAAGTGTAAAACACTTCTCTATGGGAAGCTACATTTTTTCTTGAATGCCCCTTCAAATATATATTTTTCATCAGACTCTGATATATAAGACTCTTCCTATTTTTAGGTCTGTGTATGAATACTCATAACTCTCAATGTGTGTTCTTCACCTTTATTCACAATGGATTGATGGAGCATTTTTTATTTTATTGTCCTTCAGGTTCAAAGGTGATGCTAACTGTGAGTTTGCTAGACGTGAGGGGCGGATGTGACTGAGGAGACCACTGTGATTAATAGTTTTTGCAATGTTATTTGCTATGAAAACAGTTTCTTGGCTTGTGACACAGGACTTTCTTAGCAATGATCAGATCTGATTTACTGGAGGTTCAGGCTTTCTTCTTACAGTCTATCCAATACCGTCGCTACACGGGAGGCATCCTAACACATTCTGTAGTTTAGTGGCAGTGGCAGCTGCTGTTTATCAGGAAAAAGCACTGTTTGAGGTAGAGCTTCAATGTGCCTTAAGACACTTTTCTGCTGTCTTTCTTACTTGCCTGAAAATGGTCAACTTGCAGCAAGTTTTGTGATAATTACATTTCTATCCTGAATCTGGTTAATAGTAAATATACTGCTGAGAACCCCACTTCCACACTGATCAAATGATTGATAACATAAATAATTATCATTTATTGAACATCTGCCATGTGCTAGACATCTTTCCTATGCTATCTAATTTACTTTTTACTAGAAAAGTAAAGCATTTTTCTCATTTATCATCAGAATGCCACTTTCTGCAAGATTTCCCAGTTAATAGTGGCAGGGCCAGATCAGGACCCACGTCTATCTGACTTTAAAAGCCATATTTTATGTGATGTGACTGTAGTGCCCATGACTTTACCTTTGGGTCACATAATAGGCTCTGGCACTTGATTGTTGGCTATGTGACTCCATGATTCATATGACCAGTTTTCAAAACTCTATTTATAGCAGATCTCTACCACCTGATGCATTGTGGAGTTGACACCAGGAACCACCCTTTGATTGGTAGATCAATGCCATGTTGGTGTTCTGTCTGCCAGCCTGCTGAAGGAGATGTTGCCTTTTCTGATTTGGCTGGCTACTTCTTTATCTGTCAAGCTGCTGTCAAAGAGCTTGCTCCCCAGGTAGCAGAATTCAGCGACAATTTCTTTCTCTCCATTGATAATGAACACCTGTATATAAATTTATATTCTTCTAAATAGAGGGTTTCATCTACCATTGATCCTCTTCTGGCAACCACCAACTTTCAGTCATTAAAATTCTAATCATTTCATTTAATAGAGTGCTGCTGGTTATATACAGAATTACTTCAGTTCATGTGTATAAGAAACAGGTTCATGCCTATTCTCTGAGGCGTCCTTTCTCCTCTGGAGCTCTGGGTCATGAATATAGCACTGACCCTCATCCCAGGGATGATTACTTAAACCCTATCACAAGTAATGCTTTCCATATGTTCTGTTCATATAATAAACTTTAGACAATTTGATGTGCTATGACACATAGGGCTATAGTTTAGCAAGTGTGATGTTCATAGTAATTTTTGTCTTCATTACAATTTATATATAATACTGTTTTTGTTTCAAAATCATGTAAAATTTCTAGAAAATTAAGTAAAATCTTGGTCAAGGTTTCTTTTTTCATTTTCTTATCAGTAACACAGAGAAAGTATACATGCTTCTTATTTCAATGTTGCTAATGAAAGGAGTATATATAAAGTGCCTTGTGTGGTATCTGGCATATTACTCCTCAGAATGGTATAGTACTTCCTTTATAAACTATGGATTACTGCAAAGTAATTTTTGTCATTTTTTATTATTGATAGTATTACCGATGTCCCCCAGATCCCCTTCGTTTGCTCACTTCTGTCCAGCCCCTTTCCCCACTTGGTTGGCAAAGTAATTGTTAGCTCATTTTCTTGGTATGTTTGCTTTATCATTATAGTTATCTATATGTTATTGTTATTGTGATCAGATGTCTGCATTTAGGATATTTATTGTCAATAATTGGAAGAGATCATTAAAAGATATGGATATAAGAGTTTAGATACCATATGCTAATTTAAAAACTTTTTCCCAATATACTATTTCATATTTTATTTAATGTTTGATGCAAAATATTATGATCCATATTGTCACATCATTAAAATTATGTAGCTATAGTCAGCAACAATAAGTTTCTTAATATAGGTATTCATATTGTTTTATTCAAGAAAATCATTTTAATTAAGCAAGAATGAAAAATATATTTCAGTTCATTTTTTTTAATCTAGAATTTCCTATGAATAAAATTTCATGGCTTGATTAAATCTATAGAAATTATAAGACTGTAAAAGAAATGAGAATTGATTACTTAATTATCATTATTTTAATTTTAATGCTCTTTTATGTTTATAGCTTTATTGAGTTTTCTTTCAGAGGAGCTTAAAAAAATGTAGGCTTGGCAATGAAAACATTCAAAACAGATGGTGAGTGGGGGCTGAATACAAAGTGAGCAAATAGAACACGAGGGTCATAATAGAGTCTATAATAGCAAATTCAAAGAAAATTCCACTTATTAATGAAAATAAATTCCTAGACTATCCATTAATTTTCAGTGTGACACGTTCTACTAAGTAAGGTAAAAATCACATCTTCTTGGATTTAACTCCCTTGTAGGAAGGGGTGTAGGGCTATTTCTCGAGAGAGTTGTTTGATAAAGAATTTGTCTATGAGATCCTTGTCTCTGAGGTCCATACTCACTTACTTTCACCCCAGAGGCATTTACTGTCTTCTGGGAATTAAAAACAAGTCAAATTTTGCTGCAGCAATAATCCTCAAATCTCAGTGGCTGATATCAGCAACAACTTGCTTCTTGGTCATGCTACTTATGGCTATAGATGGGTTGTGGCTTATGTACAAGCTGCTGGTTGACTGTGCATCTATTCCATGTGTGTGATTATTTTAGAACACAGGCTGAAAGGAGCAGCTCCTATCCAGGATATCTCCTGGTAGTGCCTTTGAATCCCAAAGGCTGAATCCACTATACAATTGGATTTAGAGACACATCATTATGTAACATAACTCGTGTTTATTTATTGGTCATTGGCAGAAGCAAGTCTCATGGACAATGCTATAGGACAGAGGTGGGCCAGTGGCAAAAGGAGAGAGTGTGCATATTTGTGAGCAATGATGTAGTTTAACCCATATTGACTCAGATCTTCTGGATCCAGCTAGATGTTAGAGAAT
Source organism: Murina feae (assembly GCA_004026665.1). Classification (NCBI taxonomy): domain Eukaryota; kingdom Metazoa; phylum Chordata; class Mammalia; order Chiroptera; family Vespertilionidae; genus Murina; species Murina feae. The sequence goes on along the minus strand of PVJC01005453.1, from coordinate 6,867 downwards.
AAACATTTATAATATATTGTGAATTCCCTCACTGAACCAAGTAGTAGACTATAGTTAAAAAAATAAATGGTCCAAAGTTGATGTTCATATGAAACTTAGTGTAAAGGATCATGAATGTGTGCAACTAACTATAATGTATCCATCTATTCATTTATTAATTTTTTCAATAAATACTTATGAAGTATTTACTGTGTGCCAGATACAGTTCTAGTGCTAACTCCCTTGCCTTCTTTCTTGTTCTTTTCCTGGGCATCTCCTTTAGTCCCATGGTTTCAGTTACCATTTGTATATTGATAGTTGAATTTATTGTCTGTTCTGAGCTACATATTAACCACCTTCAAGATGGAATCTATATTTTATTGGAATATATTCCTCTGGCATCTCCTGTAAAAATTGAAGTTTTCATGCCTCTCAAACTCTCCATATGAGTTCTCCACGCATACATGCACTTATTATTTATTTACTTATTAATTTATGCAACAAATAATACTTAATGAATATTTACCATATAGTAGGTGCTGCTTGAGGTGTTGGAGGTTCAGCGATGAACAAAACAAGCTTCTTGTTTTTATACAACATGTACTTAGAAGGGGGAGATAGCAGTAAGCAGGTGGTAACAAGGAAATGAAGTACAGCTAGTGAGAATAAAAATAAAATAACAGAGAGGGTGGTCAAGTAAGGTCTATTGAGGAGGTGGAATTTCATTAGGGACCTCAATGACAAACAGGAATCAGTGATGTGAAGATCTTGAAAAAATCTGCTTCAGGTACACAGAACAACTAGTGCAAAGACCTGTGGTTGGGGGTGAAGGGACAATCTTGAGGTTTGAGGAGCTGAGTCTAGTAAATGTCTAAGCTAGGTGGGCTTAGAGAGGCTAGATTCAGCATGATGGACTTTGAAGGTTGTAGTAAATGTGGTGCAAGCCCACCGCATTTCATGTGGCCCTACCATTAAGCCAGAAGCTTGTGCATTATCCTTTGATTCTTCCTTCTTCTTTATTCCTATGCCCAGTCAATCTCTGTGACTTTCTATTTCTGTTTTCCAAAAGCTTCTTTGATAATCCACTTCATTGCTACCTCCCCAGCCCATGTCATCACCATTCAGGGTAGTCTTTGTGCCCCTAGACTTGTCTACTTCCAGCCTGGTTTCTATCTCATTGCTAGAGTGATCTTTCTAAAAAGCAACTTCACCCCTAACTGGTTTGGCTCAGTGGATAGAGTATCGGCCTGTGGACTGAAAGGTCCCAGGTTCGATTCCAGTTAAGGGCATGCACCTTGGTTGTGGACACATCCCTAGTAGAAGGTGTGCAGAAGGCAGCTGATCAATGTTTTTCTCTCATTGATGTTTCTAACTCTCTCTCTCCCTTCCTCTCTGTACAAAATCAATAAAATATATTTGGAAAAAAAAGTGACTTCAGTCAAATTAATCTCATTGAGAAAGATATTCTGTGCTTCCAATTGTCTTATACTCTACCCCAACCCATGTGCAGACGGTATCAGTCCTCCCACCTCCATAACTAGGCATGCTTAGTTCTTCCCCATTCCTGCACCTGAAGGACTTCAGTTCACCCACCAAGTCCTAGGATAATTTTCCCTGACAATTCTGTCTGGGTTAACTGCTTCTCATATACACTTACTGCCTCGTGTCTTGTTCCTTCCCATTTTAGCATGATTCCACATTCTACCTGTCTGTCCCCATCAGAGTGTCAGCTCTGTCTGTCTTATTCACTTTTTCATCTCAAGGATTTAGCACAGTGCCTAGAACCAGTAGATGTTTAAAAATATGTGTTGATTGAATGGATGAATATATGTGTGTAATTTAAGTGGTCAAAAATGTGAAGAAAGAGCATCTTTTCCTCTATGGGTCAGGCAGTGCTTTGTAAATAAAAGGTGCTCTACAAAAGCAAGTTGTGTTAATTAAACCTCGGGATATATGTTGTTTGTTGAAACAGAAGTAGGGTTAGGCAAATAGAAAGACAAAAGGAGCAGGAAAATAGAAAAAGGGAGCATCCCTTCAAGATGGAGAGCAAAGGTGGCTAGTGCAGCACAGATAATATTGAGTCTGGGATCAGAACACCAGTTTGAATCTTATTACTCACTACTAGAGACCCAGTGCACAAAAAAAATTGTGCACTTGGGGGGCAAGGATCCCTCAGCCTGGCCTGTGCCCTCTCACAGTCTGGGAACCCTTGGGGGATGTCCACCTGCTGGCTTAGGCCTGCTCCCTCAGGGGATTGGGCCTAAGCTGGCAGTCAGATATCCCTCTGGCAACCTGGGAGCCCTAGGGGGATGTCTACTTGCCAGCGGGGAGCAGGCCTAAGCTGCAGTTAGACATCCTTAGTGCTGCTGAGGAGGCGGGAGAGGCTTCCACCACCACCGCTGTACTGGCAGCCATAAGCCTGGCTTGTGGCTGAGCAGAGTTCCCCCTGTGGGAGTGCACTGACCACCAGGGGGCAGCTCCGGCAATGAGCATCTGCCCCCTGGTGATCAGTGTGTGTCATAGTGACTAGTCATTCCCAGTGGTTCTGCCGTTAGGGTCAATTTGCATATTACTCTTTTATTATATAGGATAGAGGCCTGGTGCATGGGTGGGAGCTGGCTGGTTTGCCCTGAAGGGTGTCTCGGATCAGGGTGGGGGTCCCACTGGGGTGCCTGGCCAGCCTGGGTGAGGGGTTGATGGCTGTTTTCAGGCTGTCCATACTTCCTTTAGGGTGGGGGTCCCTACTGGGATGCCTGGCCAGCCTGGGTGAGGGGCTGATGGCTGTTTTCAGGCTGGCCATGGCCGGGAGCTGGAAGCAGGTATCTGGGATTTATTTGATTTCTATAATTGAAACTTTGTTGCCTTGGTCCTGCTGGAAGCCTGGGTTGCTCCTGGCAACCCAGGTTCCCAGTCCCTCCTTGAGCAGCAGCCACAGCCACAGGCTGGAAGCAGGTATCTGGGGTTTATTTATCTTCTACTAGAGGCTGTGTCCCTCAGCCCAGCCTAGCCCCTGTCACAGTCAGGAGCCCTCAGGGGCGGGAGACAACCTGCAAAAAAAGAAGGCGACACCCCATCACAACCAACAGTCAGACATGCCTCTCAGAATGTTGTTGTTGCTGCTGCTACTGTTACTCCATGGCATCTCTCTGTACTGTGGTTCATACTTGCCATGCTGGGGTTGTGCCCCAGGTTCATGATGTTCAAGGCCTGGCCCTGGGGGTTCTGGCCTCCCATTGCTTGCTGCTGTGGAGGGACATTCCCTGCTGGCTTGCATGGCATTCAGATTCAGCAGGCTGGGCTAGAGCTGAACGCTGGGCTGGCTGGCCACTTGCTTGGCTGTGTGCTATATGATGAGAGCTGCCATCAGCTGAGGATTTGACTTGAGGATATTGAGCATGTGCTGTTGCTAGGGGAGCTGAGAGACTTCAGAGTTTGCAGCAGGTCCTGCAGGGCACCTGGAGAGCTGTTCTGAGGTGGCTGCACCTTGGGTCTGCATAGATATCACGAGTCTGGGCATGCCTCACATTGACTGTTGCTGGGGGATGGGTGTCAGCTGCAAGTGCTGGGGCTCGGGGAGCAGAATAATAGGCCCACTGACCTGGTTGGGTCACATTCAGGCCCATGGGGGCCATCTCGCTCTCAGGGGTCACTGTGCCTCAGGGGCATACCATTATTGGTGCTCACCCAGTACAGGTGCTGCTGCTGCTGTGGCTCACGTGCAATCTGCCGGGTGCTTCCACTGCTGCAGGTGGGCCTGGGTGGTGAGCGGTGAGGCTGGCACCTGGTTATTGGGCTTTCCAGTGCAAACTGTAGTGGGGGGCTGAGTTCTGGCCACACTGGAGAAGTCGGCTAGTGACATGCTCACAGGTGTGGTCTGGGGCAGAAACGGGGGCTATGGTGTCCAGGGTGTGCTGGGATGCAGTGTGGGGGGTCAGGGTGGTGCTGAAGGAGGGGAAGGCAGACTTGCTGAGGCACAGTGAGGGTGTTGATGGTGGCATCCACTGGCGAATTAGCTGTGTGTGCTGCCGGCAGTAATGTAGCTTCTGTTGGCTGAGCTTCTGCTTGATGTTGAGGTAGTAGGGAATGGGGCATGTGTTTTTTGGCAGTGTTTTTCATGGTAGCAGCAAAGAGCCATGAACTGCTTGCATGCTCTGCAGCCTCCATTGGTCTTGTGCTGGCAGCCCTTGGTGTGCTGCACTGCCCATCTCATCTTCTGGCAGGATGGCTGTGGGCACCTGGTGTTGCAGCACTGGCGGGCATGCCTCAGGTACTAGATGCAGCACTGGATGGCCTGGCGCTGCTACTCCTGGAGGCTCCTGAACTTTTGCTCACCTGCCACCCCTGTGGGAGCAGAAGCATTTCTGCCTCCTCCACTCCTGCTCCCCTGCCTCCTCTGCTCCAGCTCCTGTGGTGGCCTGCCTCCTCCACTCTGGCTCCTGCCTCCTCCGCTCCAGCTCCCTGCGCCCTCTGTTCTGGCTCCTCAGCCTCCTCTGCTCCAGTTCCCTGCCCCCTGTTGTGTGGCTTCCCCACCTTCTCCGCTCCAACTCCCTGCCCTTCTGTTCCGGCTCCTCAGCCTCCTCTGCTCTGGCTCTGGTGGCATCCCGCTTCCTCCACTCTGGCTCCTCTGCCTCCTCAGCTCCAGCTCCCTTGCCTCCTCCACTCTGGCTCCAGTGACGGCCACTTCCTCCATTCTGGCTCCCCCACCTTTGCTGTGGCTCCCAGGCCTCCTCTGCTCTGGCTCTGCAGCAGCAGTTACTGGCTCCTCCCCAGTGGCTTCCTCGGTGTCAGCACTGTTTCCTGAGCATCCAGCAGAAGAGCTCTCAGGACCCCCTCCTGCCTAGATTCACCAAGAAACAGGCTGTTTTGGAGCCAACTTTTATTGTACTTGCTGTGGCGACGAAGTAAGCATTCTGCCAGGCTGCTCACGCTATCCGCTCTCAGCGGCTGCCCTCCAGGATTGGAGGACTCCGGTGGGGCTTAGAGGACTGGGCGCCGCCATCTTGTGGCTATGGGCACTGCAATCTTTGTGATGGAGTGATGCTAATTTGCATATTACCTTTTTTTAGATTAGATAATTGAAACATTATAGCCTTGAGCAGAGCTCAGGGCTGGCAGGGCAGGTGGGAAGCTTGGCTTCCTCTATCACCAGGGGCAACACAAGCCTCCTGCTCGCTCCAGCTCTGTGGTTACAGCCATCTTTGTGATGGAGTGATGGTTAATTTGCATATTACTCTTTTATTAGATAGGATGTGACTTTGGTCAAGTACCTCATCCAGTGCATGCTCAGGAGTCAGAGACCTGGGTTCAAATTTCACTGTGGCATTTTCTAATTGCTGACAGTATTTTTGTAAAATCTATTTTATTGATATTTTACAGAGAGGAAGGGAAATGGATAGAGAGTTAGAAACATCGATGAGAGAGAAGCATTGATCAGCTGCCTCCTGCACACCCCCAACCAGGAATGTGCCTGCAACCAAGGTACATGCCCTTGACTGGAATTGAACCTGGGACCCTTGAATCCACAGGCCGACGCTCTATCCAGTGAGCCAAACCAGCTAGGGCAGTATTTTTTTAAAATCTAGCTTTATTGAAGTATAATTGACAAAATTATAAGCTCTTTTGTGGTGATTTGATATACATATCCATTATGAAAAGATTGCCTGATCTAGTTAATGAAGTCATTCATCTATTTTTTTTGTGTCTGTGCAAGAATATTTAAGTTCCATTCTTTCAACAAATTTCAATTGTACAATACAGTGTTATCAACTATAGTCACTATGAAAGATCCTCAGTCCTTTCTCATCTTATAGCTGAATATTTGTACCCTTGGACCATCTCTCCCTATTTCTCAGCCCTGGCAACCACTTTTTTAACTCTCTGTTTCTATGCTTTTGGCTTTTAAATTTTTATTTTATTTTATTTGAAGATTCCACATATAAATGACAACATGCAGTATTTTTCTTTTTCTGTTTGGCTTATTTTACTTAGCATTACTGTGAAGATTAAGTGAGAATGAAATTGCTTTGACAAATGTTTCTATTGTTACTGTTAGTACTAAAATAAAGATATGACTATTTTCATCAAGTGTTTCTAATGCTGACTAAATACTTAGTATAGTGAATTACTAGAGAGATATATTCAATTAGAATGAGTATAATGTTGGGAAGAAGTGAAAACTGGGACAATATGTGGTGAGGTTGGAGGAAAGAGTGTTTTTGAGCTCTTCAAGTATTATGCATTCTAGAGTCTTCAGAAGGATCTTGGGGGACCCCCTGTTCCTTTGTGTAGCTTACTTTTCTCCCTAGCAGATTGCAGAAATGCCAAGTCCATTACTTTTTCCACTATAGCCCTATCTCTAGTGCTTCCTTTGGTCCTTCTGATTCCTTTGACCTTAGGTTTCTGTTTAGAGCTAAATGAGAGAAATCAAGGTTGCCATACCCCAGAGGCCTCTTGTTAGGTTTTAGGTGGGATCAAATGAGCCCAGTAGATTTTCCCACCTCCACCCTGCCACTAGCAAAGATGTTTGTGTCCTTATTGCTAGAGTAGAATCATCTACTCAAAGCTTAAAGAAATCAGAAGGAACATTGTTTGACAGTTCAATTCTATTCCAGCATTTTCAGGCTTCCAAAGGGTACCTGGTTCTGTATCTCTTGCAGATGTTATTAAGGTAGTGTAAATAACTAAAATTCAGGAACCACATGGTTGAATAAAGGCAGGGGATACAAAAAGTTAAGGGAATTTTGGTATAAGTTTTCTGGGAGATGTGTGAAATAGGTGATGGAGAAAATAAGGATGAAAGAGGCACTGAAATGTCAGAGCTACATTTGAGCATGGAGAGAGAGAGAAAGGGAGAGAGAGAGAGAAAGAGAGAGGGGAGAGAGAGAGAGA